>JALXJV020000016.1:28291995-28373272 GCA_024633595.2 Lepomis macrochirus | reverse complement strand
CTGTGTTTGTCTGTGTTGGTTCTGTTCTGTTTTCTACTGCTGTCTCTTTGTAAAATATGGCATGACTCAACCAGACAGGTATAATTCCTGCTATGGAGAGTGCGTGATTGTTATAACTTATATTGCAGGAGCTGCTGACCTTGTTTTACTTTTATTGTTCCCATTACTGTCATCATAGTTCTGTATATGAGAGTGTTTGCTGTGGCTGTGTCTCAGGCTCGTGCCATGCAATCTCATATTACAGCCGTCACACTCAAAGTTCAGTGACTAAGACAAAGAAATCTGAGCTGAAAGCAGCCAGGACTCTTGGTGTTCTTGTTGTTGTGTTCCTAATATGTTTCTGCCCATATTACTGTGTCTCTTTTGCAGGTGATAATACGGCTCAGTTCTTCAGCTTCATCAGTATGGACTCTCTCTTTTCTTTTACACTCCTTTCTAAACCCTGTGATCTATGCCTTGTTCTACCCCTGGTTTAAGAAAGCTGTTATTCAAATTGTTACATTTAAGATTCTGCACCCTGGTTCCTGTGAGGCCAACATACTGTAAAGAGGCTGTGGAGTGACTGAAATGAGACCTACATATTCATTTTTTATCATGTTGTGAGTGAATTCACAAGTCCAAAAGGGGGTAATAGGCTTATTGAAGAATTAACAAAAATACATATGATTTATGTGCACATTGAAAATGTACATCAAAAGAGGCAGAAACGGACTTGTGTGTAATTCTGCTCAATTTCAGCTTCTACTAACCTGCAAAGAATATTTCATTGTTGAATGCTAATTATGATCAATATTCAGTTATAGCTTGTGTGTGTTGCAAGTAAAATGTGGCTGTACATCTTATCAGTTCTTGGACTGTCTGTGCTCTCATAGGAAGTCTCCTCTCACATTCATGTTGGGATTAGACAGAAGGTTTTTGTTTTGCACTTGTGTGTATTTTTTACTCTTGCTGTTTGTATTTTATTATAAGCACCACGCAGATTTTAGTTTTACAACAAATTTAAGGGGTTCAAATATTAAAGGTCTCATTTGAGTTGTGAAATTTAGGGTTGTTTACCTTTTAAGCTAAGGTTATATACTAGTGTGCAATGAGTGAAAATGCTAAAAGTGTACATTGGCCTGGCACATTGTACATGTTGCAGTAGAGGATTTTGAAGAACCACAAAATTGAATGCGTACAAAAGCACAAAGAAAACACAGCTAACACAGGGATGAGGAGTATAGCTATGGTGCCTGAGAAATGACAAAAGATGTCGTCTATGACATAGCAGAGAGTTGCCAGTCAAGAAATTAGGTTTCTTTAGATATATTAAGAAATTATATTTACTTAATTATTCAGTAAAACCATATGTTTTCTGAATATTATTGTTACTTGTTCATTAATAAACATACACATCAAGAAATTAAGTATTACATGATGTCTCATATTTCTGTAATACATTTTACATCTTGGGAGGGTTGGCTCATCTGGACTAACACACCAGAGCAACATCAAGTCTGACCACTGACAGATAACAGGAAAATGTAAGTCTCACTGTTTCTGCACCACAGTCCATTATAAACCACATGATACATGAATGCCTTCATGTATCACAAAGGCATTTTCAGGTGAAGATCAAGGCTCCTCTTGCTTTGTTTAATTAGATAAGCAATCTGCAAATCTTACCAAGCTGTCTTTTATTTTTTTTTAAAAATACAACAGAAACATAAAGTAGTACCGACAGCCATAATTTCAGCTTGTTGTAAAACAGTGCAAGGTTTTTTAATGGGAATTTAGCATTTAGCTACACTACCGAATTATACAAGCAGAAGAAGAACAACACCATGATGACAAAAAAACAAACACTCTGAAGCTGTCTGTTGTCGGTAATGTCTGTCAGATGTCAGTCATGTAGAAATATGACATCCACAGAAGGGGGGGCCCACGTTTATGTAGATATAAATGACTCATTCTAAGATAACAAAACACTTAATTATGTAAGGTCTTTATACACCATTGAAAACATTGTTATGGATATTATATTGCATTTCTATCAAATAAAACTCCCTCTGGAAATGATATAGGACACTGACCTGAAGTTGTGAAGAAGGGTTGCAAACTCTGATTTACCCTGAACAGGAACAATTACAAAGAGGCATACATTGTACAATAGTAAGCAAATTTTATTACAAAGTATACTGTTAAAATCCCAATTAAAACAACAATAGTATAAGTAAGTACCATTAGCCTAGTAAAATTTGCCTAATAATAAATTGGTTGGTCAAAACAGTGTAGTTCTCAGAGTAGGAAGGTCAGGTCAGGCTTGTACACCACTCCAATCAGTGACTATGGAAGACAGAAGAGAGGGAGGAAGAATTCCGGTGTTATAGATAAAAAAACAAATATCACAGGGCTAAAACTCATTAGGCTTCACAGATGGACACATGTATATTGTTTACCATTATCTACAGATCCCTACATCCACAGCAGCTGATTGGTGGCCACATTAGTTGTAGACTGAAACATACAAATGATATTTACAGAAGAAGGACTACACTGAAGAAACTACAGGTGCTGTTTAATACAGGTTTAGAAAATGCTATAAGTAAGCAAGCATCAGAAGCACACAGACAAGCGGTCACATGAGTAAAGCAAAGAATAGCATTAACTGAAACCATTCAGTTCTAACACCGCACAGCTCACGTCTGGCTGTCACCCTGCACGAGGGGACAGTGCACCTAAGATGTGCTCAGTGGAAAGCAAAGGACTCTCTACTGAGACAAGCAAACTTTTATCACTTCCTGATTAGCGGGTCATATGACCTTGTTATGCACTATGCATGACCACCAATCACCTAGATTACTACACGTCATAGAATTTAACATCCCAAAAATATTTGACTAGATCACAATAAAACAATCAATACATACCCTCTATGCTAGAAAGGACATGAGATGAATGCATTTATCACTGGATTAGCTCAGATGACAACAAAAACATGTAAAACGGTTTTAGAAAACAAAAACAAAACTTTGAACATATTAGTTTAGTTGTGACAAAACAACCACCTTGGTTGTCTGAGTAGTAGGTTGTGGCATTCAACTGAAAGTCTAGTTTTGCTGAGATTAGGTCTGCTAGCTCGACAGCAAGCACTGCTGTGCAAAGGTCCAAGTCTTTAAGATCACTTGCATGATCTCTGGACAGAAAGACTTCCATGACCGCTTTGTTGTTTGCTGTAACATTATGGAGCCTCAGGTTGGGTAAGGGTGCTACCCAACCAATGCGTTAATTTCACGAAGGTATCCTGAATAGGAATAGCCACAGTTGGTCAGCATCACAGTTAGATTTCTCCCCAGAATACAGCATGTTGGGGGTCATTTGTGACCTAGATGGCACTGTATTTTTTCTTTGACACGGAACATGTTAGGGCGTTGTTTAAAGAGAGGACGGCATTCCAGCTCTGCAACTGTCTTCTCGGACTGGGAACAATGTCTGTGTGAGAGATGAAATTGAAGCTTGTGTCATTCTTTTTTTAGCCTCCTGGCATACAAATACAAAAAAAGTAGACAAAGGGAGGTAAGGAACACAATGTGCTGCTTGTAGGATGCACCAACTGATAGCAACCTGCATTTAAAATTAAAGCTTCTGTACTATTGGGTTGATGCCTCTTGCGGTGTCAAAGAAAGACAGACCAGGCCAAACTCCTTTAGACTTGGCTGATTGAAGTTCTATTAGTAGATCGGTCAGCTTTACTAGATTAGAATAATCTTGGTTAATTATTTTTGGAAAGCTGTCGATGTGTTGAACAGAGCACCTTTTCATTTCTCTATAGACCCAAGGATAGGCCACAGACGCCACTAAAACCCAACACACTGCTAGATGGCCTCTGCCTTATCTCCAATGGTACAGTGCAGCTGCCATCTAGGTTTTATCATCACCATTTTAAAGTGAAAGGAAGTTGAATTATTCTGGTGGATGCCCAAATCCCAGTAGCAGAACAACAAAGATGTGACTGAGGTGAGAATTTAACATTTATATTAAAAGAAGGAAACAATACTGACACAGAATGAAATTATGAATGGTAGATTTGAAATTACTGCAGGGGGTCTGTAGGGGCTGATGAGATGATCCTTTGCTTTGAAAGGAGGAAGTTGAGGTGTGGCTGTACAGCCATCTTGATTTGGATGCCCATTGGATTCCAAACAGAAAGGGACCCCAGAGAAGAACCACAACATGGTGAAGGGATTGTATGTCCCATCTGCCCTAAATTAATGTACTAAATGAGTTTAAATTAAGTTTTATGTATATGCTGAATTGATTTGAAGTGCAGTAACACTAAAGTTATAAAGAAGCACACAAGAGTGTATTTTGCTTCTCAGAGCCACCTGATTTCACCCATGTTATGGGTAGAAGGAGGAGGAACTCTTACAGTTTTGGTTTGGGTGTGTTTTAGGTTTTCAGTGTTACCTGTTAGTGTCCTTTGTCTTGTTTTACTTCCTGTGTCTAACTGATTGTCTAATGTCTTTCACATGTGGCCTGTACTGGGAAGGGAGTTCAACCTACTCAGAGTTAACTTGGGGTTATCAGGCAAACTTCGGTGTTGACAAACTCTGACGCCACTGGAGATAAATGGTACTACTGACGGTGGATAAGATGTTAGTCAGTTGAGTCCGTATTAACCCGGTGTTAACTTAATTAGAGTTGGTGTGCATACACATAAAAGGGGTGTATTCGGAGTTTTTTCACAACGGCACATGCTCCGTTCCATTCTCCCGAGGAATGCACGTTGGTAGTGTCAGGAAATTATGAATATAAGGACAAGTATCTAATATCGTGGCGGATGACAAAGCCAGGGAGGCTTGTTGGCATCACATTAAGTAGCCTAATTATCTTCACGGTGTTATTGTAGTTCAGATCTCTATTATGCATATTATGGGACCTTGTTTTATGTGTAATATGATTAAGATGTAAAGGTTCAACTGCACATAAGGTCCTTTGTAATAAAAAGAGGAGGGAGAGGGGAATAATCTGAGAGAAAATTTAATTAATCTACAAGTAAAAAAACTTGAATATTCTCTCAAATTATAGTCACAGTTAGGAGAGAAACTTCACTTTGCAAGGCTGCGACGTCACACACACCTTTACGTGTATTATGCATGCATTGGAATGTTATATTAAACTTTAGCAGTGAGGAAATACTCGTGAGTTTAGCCCACAATCACTATCAAGTCTTGGATTGGCCGTATTCAGAACACACCAGAGTGATTTTCAAGTTTTTATAACATTGATTTCAGGAAATTTCCGATTTTTCTTCTTGTAAATTTCACTCTCATCTAGGATTTTTTTCCCCCTCGGTTATTAACCCACACCCTGGCTCCCTATTTTTGGACACGTAAAAATCTAAATATGTGAATAAAATTATAAACTACAGATTGGCTACATCTAAGAAAGTATCTCGTTATTTAATTAAGATTCCTCTCTAAAATCACAGAGGCTGCAGGGCTCGCTGTCTGAACGTAATGCTGTTGTGTTCAGAACTTCATTGCAACCGCAGTGGAGCAAATCAGGATGAAATCTAAACATTTTATGAAGTGGTGTGTATTAATATCTTACTTCTCATGTGTGTAGTCCACGTGCAGTGTAACCTTGAGTTAACCACAAACAAAACCTGTTCTGAGCAAAGATATGGTGTAAATTGCCATGGCAACAGACCTCAGGTAACACCTATCCACCTTTTGTAGTACAGGTTAACCAGGAAGTTACACCTTACGTCACAGTTACCCTTGAAGTTACCTGGACAAGCCACTTACCTTGCTTCGTAGTACAGGCCACTGGTCTTGTTATCTCCATTCCCCTTGTTTATTTTAATGGTTGTCTAATTTTCATTGTTTTCCACAGCTGGAAAACAATGAAAATTAGTGTTCTCATCTGTGTACCCCGGTTCCCTGATTGTCATTTCTGGATTTATGTTTTGCTTTGGACTTTTGGACTTCATGTAGGGAGTTTCTTTGTTTGGTTTTGGACTTCCTCAGTATGTTTTCACCTCCTGTAAATAATCACTTCACATATTACCAGTTGACTTTTCTGTGTCTGCATTAGGGTCCAAAATCAGGGTAAACACGTGTCCTGGAAAACCTGCAACAGTTAACCAATTTTCCAGTGATGGAAAATGAGAGAAAAATTAAAAAATGTCCTGCAAAGACTTGTGTTGTCCCAAAAAAATATTTTAATGTCATGTCGTAGCTGCTTGGTTACATTACAGCAGCGTTGTGAACACTAAGCAGATTCCTGTCATATGGTAGCACAGGTTGGATTACATTAATTAAAGTGACTGAAACTCTGAGTAATGTAAATTGCATAATCCCCCAAAGGTAAATATTAGTCACTGCTGGCTACTAACTGTGGTATTTTTTGTTAGGTCTATCAATTAAAAGGTTGAGTGTGTACATTTCAGAGGCATCTAGTGTTAAGGGTTACGAACTGCAACCAGAGACTCACTCACCACTCTCTCCTCCCAATGTGAGCGGGAAAGGGAGCTCTGACAGTTCTAGTGTTCAATAATATGCTTGGTCCTCTGTCCAATTTCTTGTTACTTCTAATAAACCAGACAACTTTTTCTTCTTCTTCTTCATAGTGACGAAACACGCTTTGTAGAGCAATTTGTCCGCTTTCAGCTACTGTAGAAACATGGCGACGTCCATGTAAGAGGACCCGAGGTGTATATAGATGGAAATGGCTCATTCTAAAGTGATAAAAACATAACGGTTCATTATATAAGTGTTGGAAGACTGGAAGACTTACAGAGGGGGCTAGGGAAGAGGTCAGGGAGAGAGGTGGGCAGGGGCGTGGACACTGAGGACCGAGGAGCTGTCGAGGCGCAGGTGGTGAGGCGAGGCGTGGGGGTGCCGGGAGGGCGCCGTGGAGGAAGCCAGAGAGGAGAGGACCGGAGGCCAGCCGACAGAACGGAGGACGAGGGTGAGTGAACCTGGAACGGGGAGCAGACAGACAGAGTTAGTTCGAGGAACACCTGGGGACTGGAAAATGGGGATCATTAACTCAAATGCTCAAGAGGTTGGCAGGTTGGGAGTAATGATGATCAAGCGAAGATTGTTTCGAGAGCCGGGGTAGATATACTGGGCCAGGATGAGGTGATTACGGGCAGGTGTGGCAGGCAGGGGAGGTTGCTGACGAGGTGCAGGTGCAGGTAGATGGCTGGGCTCAGGAACGGAGGAGAGAGAGGGAGGAAGAGAATACAGGGGAGGCAGGCAGAGCAAAACAATGGGAGAAATAAAGGTGAAACAAAAAGAAAACCAGGACACTCACCGTCAGCCGGGCTGTCCCCACAACGTTAAGGTCTTTATATACACCACTGATAACATAGTTGTATGTACCTTGTATTGCATTTCCATAAACACATCCTCCTAATTGTTACACGCTGAACCTTTAACATTTTCTCCTCAACTTGTTTAAAACAGTTGAATGATGTTAAATTGGTTAACGGGTTAAGGTTTGTGTTTCAGCTCTGGCTAGGCGAAAGAACCCTTTCAGTATGAGCTCACAGCGATTTGTGATTAGCTTCATTAGTAAAGGGTCTAACATATGGTGTGATAAACTGATTTAAACCATGACTTGCTTTAATTTCCTATTGTGACACATTCCTTAGAACATCAATTAACTTTTGATATTTGCACACTTTTGATGGAGTCCCAGGTTTTTGACAGTGTTACACTTGAATATTAATACACCAAGTTCATTGTGAAGTTTAAATAAAGTGTGGCATTGTGACAGTGTCTGACAGACATACATTTGGGCTAAGGATCCCAGAAATTTTTGAAAACTATAATGTTATTAATATTGATAGTAGTAATATTAAAACATTGCATTAAAAACAAGGCAAAATCTATTTCTCATCATTTCTATGCATGTAGCTGATTTCATAGAGGTTATAACCACAGATTGCACATCTTTAAAATCAGACTTCAGCTGAGAGGAACATATTAGTGTAAGATGGGATCTTTGTCAAAGACAGCTAGATCATCATTGAAAATGTCCTGGAAAAGTCTTGCAAAATGATCAGTGTGTAACATTTAGGAGGAATGGAAACCCTGCCAATGTTTCAAGTGACAAATGTGCAGCCGTACACAATAAGAGCATAAGTAGGTGAAAGATAGAAGAACAGGTGGAATGGAGGACATAAGGAAAACAATTCAAATAGTAAGTCAAATGAAAAAGAAGAAAGGAGGTTGGACTCGAACAAAGAAAAATAATCAAGAGTGTAGAATGACAGGGGTAGAGTAGTGAACTGAAATAGAGATAGGATTGGAGGTGATGATGATAACAACGATGGCGATGATGATGTGAAGAACAAGAGAGGAGGGACATCAGTGTCCAAAAGAGACTGAGAGCCGAAAGGAGAGGAGGGACAAACTGAATGTCAGAAAGAGATAAATCAGCTGTATGATAAAGCGTTCTGGTCAGAAGCTGCCAGAGCTGCAGCTCCTCCTTTCCTCCTCTCACTGTCTGATGAAGGTTGATGATGGAGCAGAGCTCTGCTTTCCACAACTCCTCAACTCCTCCTGCAGGAAGCCGACACTTCCTGGGTTTGAAAATCTGAACACTCTTGTGTTCTCCATCTCTCTGCTCACTGTGACTCTCAACCTGCTTGTCATCATTTCAGTCTCCCACTTCAGGCAGAGATCAATTTTGCAGCAGAATTTCAGAATTACATGTACTTCAAATTTTTAAATTTACATTTTCCACAATTTTCCACTATATGTCATGATACTTTTCTCTTTCCCTCCAGGCAGCTCCACACACCCACCAACATCCTCCTCCTCTCTCTGGCTGTCTCAGACTTTCTCGTGGGCCTCCTGCTGATGCCGGTAGAAATCCTCAGAAATACATCCTGCTGGTTTCTTGGTGACCTCATGTGTTCTCTGTATATTTGTGCATCATATATTATTCCCTCTGCCTCAATAGGAGACATGGTGCTCATATCAGTTGACCGATATGTTGCTATTTGTCACCCTCTGCATTATACCACCAGAATCACTGAGAGAAGAGTTAAACTCTGTGTTTGTCTGTGTTGGTTCTGTTCTGTTTTCTACAGCTGTCTCTTTGTAAAAGATGACCTGACTCAAGCAGGCAGGTATAAATCCTGCTATGGAGAGTGTGTGATTGTAGCTGACTATATTGCAGACACTATCAGCCTTGTATTTTCATTAATTTGTCCAGTTTCTCTCATCATAGTTCTGTATATGAGAGTGTTTGTAGTGGCTGTGTCTCAGGCTCGTGCCATGCGCTCTCACATTACAGCTGTCACACTCCAACGTTCAGTGACTCTAACAGTGAAGAAATCTGAGCTGAAAGCAGCCAGGACTCTTGGTGTTCTTGTAGTTGTCTTCCTAATATGTTTATTCCCATATTATGGTGTGACACTTGCAGGGGACAGCTTGCTCGATCCTCCTTCAGGAACCTTTGTGATTTATCTGTTTTATTTTAACTCTTGTCTAAACCCTGTGATTTATGCCATGTTCTACCCCTGGTTTAGAAAATCAGTTAAACTCATTGTTACTCTTCAGATTCTGCAGCCTGGCTCCTGTGAGGCCAACATACTGTAGAGGCTGTGGTGTGACGGAAAATGTTTACATTGAATTTAAAATCCAAAAGTGTAACTGAAGTCTCTTTCTTCTCTCCTTATATAGTTTATAAAGAGCATATGAATATGTTTACTACTTTGTAAAAAATGAAAAAATAAATTATTGTATTATAATTCTCATAACCTCCCAGAAAATGGAACAGCATTCACAAAAAAACTGACTGTTGTAAATTTTAGATCCACTTGGCATTATTAATACTTCTTAGGATAACTTTTATTATTGAATATAAGCTGTTAACGTTGGGTTGGGAGCTGGGTCTATACTACATAAGCTATGATGACTTTCACCTTGATATCTTAAGCGCAGATGTATACCTAGCCGAATTGCACTGTAGAGGGAAAGAACAAGTCTTCGAACCTGTGTGTCTGCCTACTGTGAAATTACCACATCAAACGTGACGTGCTAACATGGATGCAGTTGTTGCTGCGTTCCATTTACCTCGGAGGTCGCAGCTGGGAATGACGTCACACCTGAGTTGACGGCGTTCCAGTTACAACCTCGCTCGGCCAGCTGTTTGTTTACAACTAGCCAGGTTAGTTATTGATACGCTGGTTGATTAAAAAACGCATTGTGCGGTATTTACTCACACTAACTGTAGCAACACGTCCACAGACAGCTGTTGGACAGCACTTGGACAGCAACATTTCTGAAGCCGCCGGGTTTGCTTCTGGGAAAATTTACTTTTAAGAAGCTTCCCAATGGAAAATTCGACAAGACTAAGGTTGTTTGCACCTTGTGCAATGCGGAATTAGTTTACTGTAGGAGTTCTTCCATTCTCAAGTACCACCTAAATGCAAAGCACATCACACGCTACACACAAGTACATCTTATTTAACATGATTTATTTTCATCATCAATTATCATAGTAGAACAGCTTTCTCAAGCGGTTTGTGATGCATTTTGGAAACAGGAGAGGAGGCCCTGGTCTAATCGCCACCTGGCTTGAAACCTGGCTTGAAACCCGTTCAGCATCACACATTCTGAATGCCTTCGACGAGAATTCAAATGAGCCATTTTAATCTAGATTAATGTAGATTAATTTCAAGATTACAGTGAGATTAATCTAGATTAAAAAAATAATCCATGCCCACCATTATCTTTTATATATATAAAACATCATAGATGTTAAATGTTTTACATGTTTTGCAGAGCTGAAAATGATTCACAGTATACATGTTTTTTGTGCAAATTTCTGTTAATATTGACCAACACAAGTTCCTGAACGTTAAACATATCGTCTAACCAATATAATGTTAAAAACATAAAAAAATAATTTTTCCTCAAAAAGGTATCATACTGAAAAGTCACTAATAGCGTAGAATGACCCGGTAGGGTAGTCGAGTGAAACAGAGGGAGAATTGCAGAGAAAGTGATGAAGATGATGTTGGTGTGAAAAGAGGAGGGAAATTGGTGCCCAACAGACACAGAGAGAGAGGAGGGACAAACTGACTGTCAGGAAGAGATAAATCAACTGTATGATAAAGAGTTCTGGTCAGAAGCTGCCAGAGCTGCAGCTCCTCCTTTCCTCCTCTCACTGTCTGATGGAGGTTGATGACGGAGCAGAGCTCTGCTTTCCACAACTCCTCAACTCCTCCTGTGTCAAGCTGACACTTTCTTGGTCAAGCTGTATTTCTGAACATTCTTGTTTCTCCATGTCTCTGCTCACTGTGGCTCTCAACCTGCTTGTCATCATTTCAGTCTCCCACTTCAGGCAGAGATAAATTTCTCAGCAGAGTTTCAGAAATACATGTACTTCAAATTTACATTTTACATTTTCCACAATTTTCTACTATATGTCATGATACTTTCCTCTTTCCTTCCAGGCAGCTCCACACACCCACCAACATCCTCCTCCTCTCTCTGGCTGTCTCAGACTTTCTTGTGGGCCTCCTGGTGATGCCGGTAGAAATCCTCCAAAAAACATCCTGCTGGTTTCTTGGTGACCTCATGTGTTTTCTGTTTAAGTATGTATCGTACATCATTCCCTCTGCCTCAATAGGAGACATAGTGCTCATATCAGTTGACCGCTATGTTGCTATTTGTCACCCTCTGCATTATACCACCAGAATCACTGCGAGAAGAGTTAAACTCTGTGTTTGTCTGTGTTGGTTCTGCTCTGTTTTCTACAGCAGTGTAATTCTAAAAGATTACCTGACTAAACCAGGCAGGTATAAATCCTGTTACGGAGAGTGTGTGGTTGTAGTTGACCATATTACAGAAACAGTTGACCTAGCTTTGACCTTTATTGTTCCAGTCAATGTCATCATAGTTCTGTATATGAGAGTGTTTGTAGTTGCTGTGTCTCAGGCTCGTGCCATGCGCTCTCATATTACAGCTGTCAAACTCCAACGTTCAGTGACTCTGACAAAGAAATCTGAGCTGAAAGCAGCCAGGACTCTTGGTGTTCTTGTAGTTGTGTTCTTAATATGTTTCTGCCCATATTATGGTGTAGCTCTTGCAGGGGACGGCTTGCTTACTACCTCGTCTGTAAACTTTGTGATATATCTGTGTTATTTTAACTCATGTCTAAACCCTGTGATTTATGCCATGTTCTACCCCTGGTTTAGAAAATCAGTTAGACTCATTCTTACTTTTCAGATCCTACAGCCTGGCTCCTGTGAGGCCAACATACTGTAGAGAGGCTGTGGAGTGATTGAAATAATATCTGCTCTACATTGTTTTCAGTGAATTCAAAATCCAAAAGTGGAAGTGAAATTTATATTTCTCTCTTTTTAAAAAGTATATACATATATTTATGTAGTTGGTAGAAACTGAAAACTGAACCATCTTTGTACCCAAGCCCTATAATCCACAAATGTGACAGAGGATGTGGGTCAAGTCTGTGGGAGGAAAAATGGAACAGCATTCATGTACAAAATGACTGTTATCTACAATATGTGAATTTTAGATCCACTTGACCATTATCAATACTTTGTGCTACAGACACTTTTCATTTTGAATAAAAATGGTTAGTAATATACACATCTATAAATTCAAGTGACTTTTTGTATATAACATTTTATGATTTGGATCAATAACAGGCCACTTCTGAATAATGAATGAATTATCTGAATAATTAAATCTTTCATCTAGTAAGCTGTGAAATGAAAAACATTGTGCACATTATGTGTTTTCCCTCAGGAAACCTTTTTCTTTGTGACAGCAAACATTGCAGAGCAACACAACAACAGCACTTCTACTCTCACATGCTTTACAGGTATCAAATTCCACCAGCTTGACTGTGTGGTTATTAAACTGAAATGAACTGATTTAAATAAGCATTATGAATCATTTTGGTATACATTATTTTGATGCTATTTATTCAAGTTTACGTCGGCGGTTCAATCCCGGCTCCCCAGGCTGCGATGTCGAAGTGTCCTTGGGCAAGACACTGAACCCTGAATTGCCCCTGGTGGCTGTTCTACCAGTGTATGAATGTGCGTGAATGTTAGTTTCTGTTTGAGCACTTAGGCTCAGTGAGTGAGTGAATGTGTGTGTGAATGCAGAAGTAGTGTAAAAGCGCTTTGAATGGTCGAAAAGACTAGAAAGGCACTGTACAGAACATTTACTCTTGATTTCTCTTTGTTGGAAGGATGTTAAAAGCCCTTCAGTTGGTTGATGGCTGAAAGAGATATCAACATGCATACATATACCTATATTGGTACATATATGCACATATATGCAGCATATATGTGCATATTACAGGGCTGCCAACTTTTTAGTTTAGTTTGGAGTGAGAGAGTCAGGTTCATTTTAGGCCTTTTGTGTCATATCCAGCAGGGGTCGGGGTCATCACTCAGGACTGTTGTTTTAGAAGTTCATCAGCCACATGTATGTGTAGATGAAAAGCCAAATCAATAATCATGGTCAGATCTGTTGGATCAGGATACTTGCCAACCTCTAGACATGATAGCCCTAATTTTGACCAAACCTATGAGTCCTCCCCCCCAGAATCTATGTGTAAAAAGATTTCTTTTAATTCTGGAGAATGTATGGAATATTATAGTTTATAAGCAAGAGTGTAGGTTTTCCTTTAGCAATGTAGGAGCCATTTATTTAGCGGGGGTCTGGTGGTCCTCCCCCCAACAAATTTTTATCATTAACACTCAATTTTCTGCATTCTGGTGATTTTTTCTGCATCAATTTGTTTTTATCTAGGCTATGTCAATGGAAACACAAAACTCAGGCAGCACATATAATTTCAGACATTTATCTGGTTGTAAATGGTTGTAAATAATTATTATTGATGCTATAGTGTAAATAGTGTATTGATTCTGCTAAAATAGTGCGTCTTTTATTTTATAGTCCTTTGTGCTGTCAACTAAAAAATTCCCCTATGGGGGGATTAATAAAGTTATATCTATCAGGTGACAATTTAAAACATAAAATATACCATAATTTAATTCAGCTTTCAAGCACTCTGTATTTCTTTTTATTTCATGTTTTACTCCTCCTTCCCCTTTGTGTCTTTGTTTGGGAAAGTTTCTTTGTAATTGGGGCACCTTTTCACCTCAAGGAAATAATAATTCATTTTAATTCAGTTAGAAACTCATGGCATCTCCAGAAAGATTTTTATGAGAACAACGTCCTCATTTAATCACAGTATTTTGAAGATTTCCACGCCTAAATCTGCTGTTCATTATTTGCTCTGCTGAAATGACAGAATCCCAGACAGAGAGACACAGAACCCGTTTAGGACTGGATGAGACCTGTGCAAAACAAAACTAATTGAAATCACTTCACCACAAATCCCCCACATTAATTTCACCAGCTTTGTGCAGCTAACATTCTGCTTTAGATTATATATTTTTATATTTCAAAACTCTATCAGCTATGTTGAGCGATCACAAACTGTTTGCCAGTCACTGCGCGATAGCAGATTCGTTTGATTTCTGTCACAGCGTCCGCCGGTGTCACATCAGCTGGGTGGAGTGTAATCGTGCAGAGTCGAGGCAATTAGTTATAGGTTATACTAGATAAATATATTGGTAAAAAAAAGAGATAATGCTGAAAGAGGTTGAAGCAGTACAACAGTTCCAAAATCGAATGGCAAAATTTCATCAAAATTTCGTCAACATATCTTCAACATCCGGTGGCAATACAGGGCTTACAGACAGCTGAGGGAGAAACTCATGGACAATGAATGCCTCATTCACATTGACAAGTACGCAAATGAGGTCCAGTCTGTCCACTTTGAGGGATCCCATCAACAAGCCACCCTCCACACTGGTGTGTTGTACACATCATTACAGCCCCTCTGAGTTTTTGTTCCATCTCCCCTTCTCAGAGGCATGACCCACCAGCCATCTGGCAAACACCTGGACCCAGTGTTGGAGATGGTAAAGGAGAAGTTCCCCCAAGTGAAACGTCTGCACTTCTTCAGCAATGGGCCAGAGACACAGTACAAAATGATATCTCTTGGAACTTTGAAGCAAGTCATGGCAAAGGGGCTCCAGATGGGACTGGTGGGACCCTGAAGCGATTGGCCGACATGTTGGCTAGGGTGAAAATATCCCCAACGCAGAAGTTCCAAAAGCTGAACATGCAAGTCCTCAGTTCAGCTATTTTATGTGATGGAAAGAAGTGTGGAGGAAATGCTGGTGGTAAGTCGAAACATGTTGGTTATTTTTCTGTCCTGCTTATTGTCATAGAGGAATCCTCAAATGACCACCGATTTATTGATAAGGGTTTTATAATCATCCAAGAAAAATGTAAAGAAAAGTCTTCTGTACAAATCTTAAAGGGATGGAACTGTGTAAATACACTTACCCAAACTGTAGACAATTAATGTATGGGGGTGATTGATATGTTATATGTATTGGGATGATGTTATATGTATGATGCTTTGGCAATATTGTTCTGCAGTCATGCCAATAAAGCAAATTGAAATTGAAAATTAATACAATTAATTATTCAAATTTGTAATACAATAGAAAAAAATATTCTGAAATATAATCTAACCTGTTTACCTAAAACAGAATTAAAAGTAAAATGAGTAACATCAAATAATATCGAGTGATGAGAGTGATGATATGATGAGTCTTGCTTTCATGGATAACCTACAATAACCCATGACCTTATTCTGCTCTCAGGTGTCCCCTTTGACTGCTGTCATAGGTACAATGAAGATACATCAGATCATGAGCACCTTACCAGGCAAAATAAAGTACAGAGACATAACTTGTCTCTAATCCTCTGTGGCGTCCAGAGGTTATTACCAACGACTGTGTTGGGAGATGGTGTGTGGTGAGATACGATACTGACCTCTACCCTGGAATCATAATGGCCGTAGAGGAAAACAACATCCAGAACCGCATGCATCGGAATGGTGTCAACAAATTCTTCTGACCTGGCCCTTGAAAAGATATAGGCTGTTATGCTGACAGTCAGGTACTGTGCCTGACTGAATTGCCACAAGCACGTAATAAAAGGTTGGTGCAATTGGAATGGCAACATGGACATACATTGAAGAGCAGATATAGGTGTAAACACACTTGCACGTTTGGGCCACTTTGTATAATGTGTTAACATGGTTCCAGCATGCCATATTTTTCAACCTCTGTAGTATTATTCTTTCCCTGTGATAGTAAGATATTTACCAAGGTTTACAAAAACACTCCCTGGACACACACAATAAAATGAAATAAAATTTCTGAAGGTAAATCAAATTAAATACTGGCACATAAAGAAAGTGTGTTTGTGTATGGCTCTCAGTTGGAATGGTTGGGGCAGCAGAAATTTGGTGATAAAGAGAGGCATTGGTTTGTATTTGTTAATGTGTTTTGTTTAAAAACTGTTTATTATTCTGTATTTCCATGAATTTAAAATGTTCTGTTAGTTAATTATTAAATTACTGATTGTGATAATGAGTGATTGTTGGTCATTCTACCCTCTTAGGGGCCTATCCTCCCTGTTGAGCTCCTTTACAACCTGTTAGTCTTTATTGTTTATTAGTGGTGGCCGTTATCGGCGTTAACATGCTGTGTTAACGTGTGACTCTTATCGGGCAATAAAAAAAATATCGCCGTTAATCTATTCTCAAAGTTGGGTTGGGAGCTGGGTCTATACTACGCAAGCTATGATGACTTTCACCTTGATATCTTAGCGCAGATGTATACCTAGCCGAATTGCACTGTAGGGGGAAAGAACAAGTCTTCGAACCTGTGTGTTTGCCTACTGTGAAATTGCCACATCAAACGTGACGTGCTAACATGGATGCAGCTGTTGCTGCGTTCAATTTATCTCGGAGGTCGGAGCTGGGAATGACGTCACACCCGAGTTGACGGTATTCCAGTTACAACCTCGCTCGGCCAGCTGTTTGTTTACAACTAGCCAGGTTAGTTATTGATACGCCGGTTGATTAAAAAACGCATATTCACTCACACTAACTGTAGCAACACGTCTACAGACAGCTGTTGGACAGCACTTGTACAGCAACATTTCTGAAGCCGCCGGGTTTGCTTCTGGGAAAATTTACTTTTAAGAAGCTTCCCAATGGAAAATTTGACAAGACTAAGGTTGTTTGCACCTTGTGCAATGCAGAATTAGTTTACTGTAGGAGTTCTTCCAGTCTCAAGTAGCCTACCACCTAAACGCAAAGCACATCACACGCTACACACAAGTACATCTTATTGAACATGATTTATTTTCATCATCAATTATCATAGTAGAACAGCTTTCTCAAACAGTTTGTGATGCATTTTGGAAACAGCAGATGAGCCCCTGGTCTAATGCGCCACCTGGCTTGAAACCTGGCTTGAAACCCGTTCGCACACACATTCTGAATGCCTTCGGCAGAATTCAAATGAGCCATTTTAATCTAGATTAATGTAGATTAATTTCAAGATTACAGTGAGATTAATCTAGATTAAAAAAAAAATTATTATTTTTTATATATATAAAACAACATACATGTTAAATGTTTTACATGTTTTATGTTAATTTGCAGAGCTGAAAATGATTCACAGTATACATGTTTTTTGTGCAAATTTCTGTTAATATTGACCAACACAAGTTCCTGAACGTTAAACATATCGTCTAACCAATATAATGTTAAAAACATAAAAAACTAATTTTTCCTCAAAAAAGGTGTCATACTGAAAAGTCACCAATGGCAAAGAATGACCCAGTAGGGTAGTCGAGTGAAACAGAGGGAGAATTGCAGAGAAAGTGATGAAGATGATGTTGGTGTGATATGAAGAACAAGACAGGAGGGAAATTGGTGCCCAACAGAGACTGAGAGCGAAGGAAGAGGAGGGACAAACTGACTGTCAGAAAGAGATAAATCAACTGTATGATAAAGCGTTCTGGTCAGAAGCTGCCAGAGCTGCAGCTCCTCTTTTCCTCCTCTCACTGTCTGATGGAGGTTGATGACGGAGCAGAGCTCTGCTTTCCACAACTCCTCAACTCCTCCTGCAGGAAGCCGACACTTCCTCGGTCCGAAGCTGTATTTCTGAACATTCTTGTATCCTCCATGTCTCTGCTCACTGTGACTCTCAACCTGCTTGTCATCATCTCAGTCTCCCACTTCAGGCAGAGATCAATTTCTCAGCATAGCCTTCACTTTTAAGTTTTATAAATATGAGAAATGTACTTTTAATTAGTACTTTTCTATATACCACAATTGTGATGATGTAATGATACTTTCTTCTTTCCCTCCAGGCAGCTCCACACACCCACCAACATCCTCCTCCTCTCTCTGGCTGTCTCAGACTTTCTCATGGGCCTCCTGCTGATGCCGGGAGAAATCCTCCGACAAACATCCTGCTGGTTTCTTGGTGACCTCATGTGTTCTCTGTATATTTATGTCAAGTGCATTATTCCCTCTGCCTCAATAGGAGACATGGTGTTCATCTCAGTTGACCGCTATGTTGCTATTTGTCACCCTCTGCATTATACCACCAGAATCACTGCGAGAACAGTTAAAGTCTGTGTTTGTCTGTGTTGGTTCTGTTCTGTTTTCTACAGCACTTTCTTTCTTCAGTATGGCGTGACTCAACCAGAAAAGCATAATTCCTGTTATGGAGAGTGTGTGGTTGTAGCTCACTATATCGCAGATGCTGTTGACCTTGTTTTGAGCTTATTTTTTCCAGTTACTGTCATCATAGTTCTGTATATGAGAGTGTTTGTAGTGGCTGTGTCTCAGGCTCGTGCCATGCGCTCTCACATTACAGTTGTCACACTCCAACGTTCAGTGACTCTAACAGCAAAGAAATCTGAGCTGAAAGCAGCCAGGACTCTTGGTGTTCTTGTAGTTGTGTTCCTCATATGTTTATTCCCATATTATGGTGTGTTTCTTGCAGGGGCAACTCACTCAATACTACTTCTGTAACCTTTGTAATAAATTTGTTTTATTTAAACTCTTGTCTAAACCCTGTGATTTATGCCATGTTCTACCCCTGGTTTAGAAAAGCAGTTAAACTTATTGTTACTCTTCAGATTCTGCAGCCTGGCTCCTGTGAGGCCAACATACTGTAGAGAGGCTGTGGTGTGACTGAAATGAGATCTGCTTTACAAAATGTTTTCAATGAACTTAAAATCCAAAAAGTGGAAGTGAAATTTCTTTTTTCTCTCTTTTTAAATAGTATATAAACTGTTTATGTATATATTTACTAGCTGGTATGAACTGAAAATGAAACAATCCAAATCTAATCCCTATAGCCCACAGATGTGACAGGGGAGGTGGGTCAAGCATGTAGGAGGAGAAAATGGAACAGTATTAATTTACAAACGGAATGGTTGAAAATCATGTGAATTTTAGATCCTCTTGCTAATTATCAATACTTTGTGCTATGGATGAATTTCATTTTGTACATAATCATATCTATATACACATCTGTTAACTCAAATAAATCAATCACACCCTTTTTAAAATCACATTTTGTAACTGCCCCACTTCAAACATTCAGAAATCTGAATAATCAGATCACAGATCAGAATGCTTTGCATCTCTAGGAAGGAATAATATTAACATTATCATAAGCACCACACACTGTTTCTCTGCATTTCATTCAGTTCCATGCAGTAAACTGTGAACTTACAAACATTATGCACATATTAATAGTTTTTTCTCACAGGAAACCTTTTCTTTGTAACAGTAAACATTGCAACACAACAAAAAAACAAAAAAACAAAATGTGATGTTATTTACATTGTGGCAAAACTCTCACATGCTTTACATGTATAAAATTCCACCAGCTTGATCGTGTGGTTATTAACTGAAATAAATTGAATTAAATATAAGTATCATAACATTTTTCTGGAACACATTGTTTTGATGTTATCCATTTTATAGTGATATACAGTATGTGTATAGCATATTGGAAGTCAAATAGCACTTTACAATATACACTTTATATGTCCTTTAATTAATCAATTAAAACACAATTTAGACTTTAGAGAACAAAAGATACACAGACACACTAATACAAAAACCAAAAACAAAGCAAACACACTCAAACACAACACAGCATTTGATGAATGCATACAAAAAGCACAGCAATAGCGAGGACAAAGTTAACATGTGTGATGTTTTAATATAAATCAGTGTATTGGAGGTACTCCCAGTTAAAAGAAAGAGTTCTCTCTCCTCTTTGTGGATTCAACCATAAACAACTCTGCTTCCCTCAGTATGTGCTGTGAATACCTTGACACCAAGAATATGAAGCCAGAGGTCCCTTTGTTTGTTGTTGTTGCAAGGAAAGGTAAAACTAAAACATACAAAGTGCATAATCAACAAAATGCTTACTTTTAACATATACACATATTACTAGATTAGCTCACATGCAAAAAAACAACAAATCACAGTCATGCTCTATTACTGTGAAAACATATAAAATGACTTTGAAACAAGACTTTAAACATGAGCTTAGTGAGCTTAGTAGTAGGTTATGACATCGGGTGAAGTTCTAGTTTTGATCAGATTAAGTCTGCTAACTTCACAACAAGCACTGCTGAGCAAAGGTCCAGGTCACTTGCATGATCTCTGGACAGAAAGGCATCCATGATCTCTTTGTTGTTTGTTGCAACCTTATGGAGCCTCATGTTGGGTAACGATGCTACCGAACCGTTGTTTGAATCTCTTCGTAGTATTTCATCCATTGTTTTCAAAAGGAGGGCCTCAGGGGCGTTGTTAGACATAAAGCTCTACTGAGTAGGGTTGGGGAGTAATGGATTACATGCAACGGGCGTTACGTAATTGGGATAGAAAAAAAGGTAACTGTATTCCGTTACAGTACAGAAAGATTAGACGTAATCAGATTACAGGTACATTTTGTAAAATCTGGGATTACTTTAAGAAGAAAGTTTCAAGAAAACAGAAAATGCTGTGCTATTTCCCTCCATATACCCTTTTTATATACAGTCTATGGTAAAAACCCGAAGCAAGGTTAGGTTGGTGAAAAAAGGCGGTAGTATGTTAACCTTTCATTTATCATTTTCTCCATTATTTTGCATATGTTGGATGTTAAAGCGATTGGTCTATAATTTCCTGGATTTGTACAATCTTTTCCTGGTTTGCGTATTGGCACCACCACAGCCTCCTTCCAGCTCTGTGGCAGTTTCCCATCCTCCCATACTTTATTATATAGTTCTAGTAATACATCCTTTGAATTTTCACTGAGCTGGTTTATCATTACATAACAAATCTGATCGTTTCCTGGTGCTGACATCTTGGTTTTCTGGAGAGCTCGTTTTAGTTCTGTCATTGTAGAAGGTTTGTTTAATAGGTCATTAGAATTTTCTTCTTGTTGTAACTCTTCATTCTCCCTTACTGTTGTTTCCCTCCCTCTTTTTCTCTCTTCACTAATATTATTTGAACTGTGAATTGTTACAAAGGTTTTAGCCAGCATCTCTGCAGGGCGGATTTAGGCCACGTTTACACATAGCGGGTATTTAGAGAAACAGATATTCCCCCCTCCGTTTTCAATAATAACATCGTGCACACAACATTGTTTTCAAAAAAGTTGTCGTTTACATCAACCCGCATAAATACGCCGCCAAACCTATGGCGGCAGTGTACGGAGAAGGATAAAGCCATGCAAGCCAATCAGAATCGACAACAAACACGGCGACTTCCTTTTCCTTTCAAAACAAAACAAACAACGGCGGGCAACATATGCCAGGCAACATATCTACGTCTTGGAAGGGAAAGCTGAAGTAAAAATGCTGACCTCCGTGCACTCCTTCGCCTCTGCTCCTCAATATAGTACTGTAGTTGTACTTTCAAATGCAAACAGGCCAAAAGGGTTTGCACAAAAGTAAAAATGAGAACTACCTTAACAGCATCCATTATCAGTAACGTTAGCCAAACAAACTGTAAACTTAGGGCGCTCACATGACGTTAAGCACTTTCTGGCGCATAATGACGTTTGAGAACCTAAAACCCTGTTTCTTCCAGTTTACACGGCAACACATAACCGGCGTTTTCAGAAATCTCCACTTTGCCCGGAGTTTTTAGAAATAATCGTTTTCTGTGATAAAAACGGCGTTTTAGTGTAAATGAGAGGGAAACGAGAGAAATATCTGTGTTTTCCCATCGTGTAAACAAGGCCTTAGACATTTTGAGGCCTAAGGCAAACACAGGCATGGGGCCCTCCACAACCCTTCCGGCGCCCACCGAGGAGTCCCACCACCCAACCAAGCTCCAGTATCCCTTACATTTTAAGACCGGTGTTATAGCCTAAAATAAAACACAAAGGGTATATATTAAGAGCATTTATTTAAATGCTTATTTGCATATTTTCTGTTCATTTAACTTTGCTTGTCTTTACATTTTACATTTTATTTTCATTCCACATTTCATATTGCTTTTCTTTTAAAGTTTTTCTTTTAATTTCACATAACTTTTCTTTACTCTTTTAGTGAGTTATTGTACTTTTTTACTATTGTACTGTTCTTTATTGTAAATTTGTTGCAGACTTTGCTTCTTAAAGACTGTTTTGGAAGGAGTGTATTTGTGGGCTGGGCCAGAGTGGTTCATTTTACATGAGAGTAGAGCCAAACAGTTCTGTTGTCTAACGTCTACCTGCAGGTGGCAGGTATCGCGAGGCTAGTGACAGAGCTCAGACTGGGTATAGGTGTGTTCAAGATGACGGCGGCTGACTTTCGCCGACTTTATAGTCTAAAGTGAGCTGCAGGTGACTGCAGGGGCGGGGTGTAAAAACGGTGCCCTAAAGTCAGACACATTCTACCTGTGTGAGCTCACTGCGAGCTGAGATCAGTGACTGATCTCGCTGCCATTGCAAAGAAAATGCAGCGAGACCGGGCAATAGTGTGGTTCCAACTTTGTGCAGCTTGAAAGAGCAACTGCTGCCTCGGCGCCTGCAGTGGCTTTGCTCCCGCGAGTTTTAATGTCTCATGACGGTTTTGCAGCGCCGGCTAAAATCGGACCACGATTTCTAACCTTTTATATACAGTCTATGTTTCTAACCAATGTAACTGGCTGACCCGAGTACGTAGGTTACTGCACGGTCCTGACTTCGAACCGGCGACCTCGAGTGCGGAGGCGGACACACTGGCGAGGAGGCTGAAACTCATGGACGTTAGCGTCGGTCCCCAGTGCGTCTCTTAATGTGTCGGGGAGTGACGTTTACTCACTGCACAGCTTCACTGGCTTCCGTCACACCAGCATACCTTATTTTAAGTCCAACATGCATCAGCTTAAGTCAGCCCTGCGCAGCGCTGCATGGGTATTATTATTTTTAATAATGCAGGTTAAAATACGGGAGATTTACGGCAAAATACTAATACGGGAGGACGGCGGGAAAGAAGGGTAAAATACGGGACTTTCCCGGCCAAAACGGGATACTTGACAGCCCCGCATCGCTTGAGCAACCTGGGTTGACACTGCCGGTGGGTAGCTCCTCTTCATCAGTGTTAGCTTTGCTAGCGCAAGCACCGGCTTCTTGCTGCTCTTTCGTAACGTTAATGTTAGTGTTGTCAGTAGCCGTCATGAATAAGGTTGTTCCCTTTAGGTTTGCTAAAAACTGTCTGCTTTCTTCCCGCTTCTTCCTTTTTTCAGAACCACTTCGGTAGCTTTGCTTCATTTTTCAACCATCTGTAGCCTACAGCTTACAGCATGCTGAGCTGTTTGTTTACAAACACACACGCAGATGCGCAGTTGGATAATGGAATAGTCCAATGTAGTGGGGACTGGGGGGGAGTTACACTCCCCTTGTTAACGAGCAGTAGAGGTTACCGCAAAGCAAACGTCGGACAGACATTCACAGTAACTCACGAAAACGTCTTCTTGCGGCCCTCTCGATTATCTGGCTGACAATCCAAGGCACACCTCACACAACTCTTCTCCAAAACGGCAAAAGTTCACCCCACAACTCCCTCATTAGCTCGTTAACCCACCGTTCCACTCTTTTTTTCATCCTGCCCCTCCCTTTACATCCCCTTTACGTCCCCTCTCCTACGTATGTTCGCCAATTAACAAGCCACAGCCCGTGTAACTAGATATACTTCTCCAGCAAAACACCACTATCAAATTAAACAGCTCTTTAACAACATAGCTGAAATAAAAATACATATGAAATGCATTTCAACAATTTAAGTCAATATTTTAAAACATTTTTACCCATGAACTTGACTTTTTACCACACAAAGAGAAATATGTTTTTAACCCTTTACTCTCTTAACACTAATTTATTTATTTATGTAACACACCAACCATTTACTGTATTTATACATTTTTCACTGGGCTACACGAGTATCATCAGCATGAAAACACATTGAAGGTTTATGGAGTTTCCTGCTAAGGATGCATAAGTGAACAGAATTGGTCCCAGCACAGTTCCTTGTGTGATCCTTAGTGCATGGAGGACTCATCATTAACGTGTAAGAACGAAATCAAATCTGAAATCAAATACGATTTTATATAGACCTTGTTTTTAAAAAAACGAAAATAAATCTGTGGTGGTCAACGTTGATATTGTGGCGAGTCACCACAAATAAATGAATGTATGGGAAACACTGATCCTACAGACTGATTGAAAACCATGTAAGCTAGGCTACTTGTAGTTTTTTATTTTTATTTTTTAAAAATCTGTTAATAAGTGCTTTACAAGCTGGCCTTACTTATCCCATTATTATTGGCACTGCCATGTCAGGAAGGGCTTTGACCGAGCATGCGTCTACAGACAAACTTCAGCACGGCACCTGTAAACTATAGATGCTAGATATTAATGTTTTCAGCGGCATCGGGGCCTCTTTTGGAAAGCAGGCTTAAAAACTCTGAGCTTATACCTGAGTTCTGAGTTGACTGAGCCTGAGGTGGGATACTCTGAGTTCAATCAACTTTGCTCAACCTGATGGGCGTGTGGGTGGGGATGGAAAAAAGCCATCATCAATGGAGCTCCGATATTATGATTCACCATGGCAGCGGGTAAATAACGGCAGAGCCTCCATTTTAAACGGGTGGAGCTAGAAATATGAATAGGTGCCAACGCACAGGTGTGGAGGAAGGAGTCAATACTTTAACAATATCAAATTTTATACAGTGTAGCTCATTCATCATTTACTGGACTTGAATTTTCTTAATTAATGATAAAGTGCTGGGATTCTCCTTGGCCTATAGTCTATATTTATTCAGCAGTAATCTGGCCGGGACAAAATGCCAGGGCAATCGCCTATCTGATTATGAAAATATAGATCAAATATAAGACACTTTTTAGACTACTCATGGATTGTAAAACAGTCCAACCCAGTGTACTTTTATACAAAGTACCCACATGTGTTCACTACAAATGGCACCAATTCAATCCCTAAAAGAATATCACAGACCTCGTGAGTTGGTGTCAAATGCATAGTGCAACTTTGTTACAACCTTCCTTAATACCGGGAATGAGGAAATGAAACGTGTGTCTGACAACTGCTTCAGGGTCCACAGAGGGAGGAGTTAGAGAGAAACTGACAGTTGTCCACATCCTGTGAACCTAACCTCCTCAGGTAGAGACAAAGTTAGATTGTGGATTATTCCATTTTGATATAAAATAATTAAACCAACACTGGCTGGTTCACTACATAGGGACCTATTGCTCTGCTCATTCAGAATTGCATACAGTTTCACTGCTTTCTCTCATTAACAAGACATGGCCAGCTGTAACGTGAACAAGACACCAGTCCCTGGCTTTACAGGGAATCAATCAAACCCAGCAACGGGTAAACTGTATCATTGTGATTAGGATCCTTTTTTTTCTCTTTCCCTCTCATTTATTTACTCCATGATACATGGCAGGTTAAAGGCTATAAAATACAGTGCATGTCTCAAGTCTGTCCAATGTTCTGTGTATTTTTTTCTGTTTTGTTTCACTGTTTCTTTTCTCAGTTAATGTTGCTCTTCCTCCGTCCGTTTACATGTCAGTCTGCTGGGTTACTGCTTTATTGCAGCCTCAACCACCTTTCTCCCGAGTGGACGCCCTCAATTTTATTCACACATTAGACACAGAGGGCTTGGGGAGCGGAGGGGCACGCCGAAAAGCTCCAGTGGGGTGCCCATATCACAACTACTATCCAATTTAACTATTACGACGCACCTTATCTCCACTCCAACACTTTACAAAACAATAAGCATCCAACATTGCAGTACATTTACAGGGGGGTTGAGGGTGTTGGGGGGTATCTCATTAGCCTTGTGTCCTGCCCCTGGAGAACTAGGGCACCATAGTGTTGGTGTCTGTCTAGCCTGGGGTAGGTTTGAGGGGAGGTGTGGCTCCCCTGGTGGTGGGGGCTCGCTTTTGCTCATGTCTGGGGTGGGTGGTGTGTCCCATTGTGTCCTCCCATCCGTTTGACAGGGGTGGACTCCCGCTGCTTCCCCCTTCTGGCTTTCTTACAACGGTATGTGGTAGTCCCTGCCGATGTTGGCGGGGTAGGTTTTGGCTTTTCTGGGCTGTCAGAAAAGCTTTGGGGCCAAGGGGATGGATGGATGGATGGATGGATGGATGGATGGATGGATGGATGGATGGATAGATAGATAGATAGATAGATAGATAGATAGATAGATAGATAGATAGATAGATAGATAGATCTCCCGAGCCACAGCCGCTTTGTTCTGTGTTTTGGAGAACACAGAACAAAGCAACATATACTCAGAAATACAACAATTTGACTGGGTTCAAGGATTCAAAGGTCTCATTTCTTACATACACTAATGTGTAGTGAAATTTAGGGTTGCATACCTTTTAGGCTGCTGTTAATCCTAGTGTTCAATGGCAGAAAGTGTACGTTGGATTGTCAGGGACCACTAAACTGAATGCATACAAAAAGCACAGCAATAAGAGTTACAAAGTTAACATGGGGGTGTTTTAATATAAATAAAAGTGTATTGGAGGTACTCCCAGTTAAAAGAAAGAGTCCAAGAGTTCAACAAAAAAATGTCACTCTTTGTGGAGTCAACCATGAACAACTCAGCGGCTCTCAGTATGTGCTGTATATAACTTGACAGTCAGTAAAAGTATGAAGCCAGAGGTCTCTTTGTTTGTTGTTGTTGCAAGTCTGAGTAGGGGCCACATTACAGAAACTTCCTAACTGCTTTGTAAACATGGTAACAAGGGTTAGTCTAACCCGTTCTCTTGTTCTCGCTCTCTCAGCTCAAGAATCACAGGGGTTCAGTGGAGCCTGAAGATCATCTGACGTGATGTTTATAAATAATAAAACAAAATATAAAGCCAGTGATGTGTTTTTTCTTTGTGGAAAAACTACCTCACATATTTTATTGTTAGCCTCTTTAGTGATTGTAAGGTCGCTCCTGACCTAATTCAACCATTTTTTCCTCCTCTCCACGTCAGCTGGGAAACCAAACATTCATACTCTTTTTTTCTGACAGACAGTTCACAGACACAAACCACTTAACATGCTGTTTTTTAACTTTATTGGAGATTTATTAAATCAATACACAACAATCATTGATAGTTACCTGTCTGTTCTATCTGAAGTCATAAAGATTACATTAGTCAGCTCAATTAACCCTGGTACCATGGAATTTTTTAAAAGGTATGTTAGAAAGGTAAATCTGATCTGAATTTTAAAACAAAATTGCCCGCCTAGGACTCCCGGGAACCATCTGCGGTCTGAATAAGCCACGTGACGATGTAGCGTTTTGGACCCCCGCTGACGCAACTCTCTCTTTAAAGGGCTCTGATGCAGTGCAATCAATCGGACCAATCAGAATCAAGGTTTTCAAATCGACGACCCAATCACACAGTGTGAAAGTCCACTTCACGAAAGTTAACGTGTACTGTCTTTGAGAGAGGGAAGCTATTTTTGGCCAGAAATTATTTTGTTTCTCAGGTTTCATTTGTTTCACTTTACCAACTCTGACTTGGCGAGGTGGACACCACAGACATAATAAGAAAAGAACACAGAAGAGAAGAATATACGGTCAGCTCCCTGCAAAAGTTAAATGTGAAAAGAGCTAAAGAGGTGTGCCTGGCGAGCAGTGTTTGGAGTAACGGCGTTTAAAAGAACGGCGTTACGTAGCTGGCGTTATTTTTCAGTAACGGGGTAATCTAACTAATTACTTTTCCCGTCGTAACAACGGCGTTAACATTACTGGTCGTTAAATGCGATGCGTTACTATGTAATAAACTGTGTAATCCAAACGCACCAGCTGGCTCACACAGCTAGTCAGGAGGTGGGTTAATAACGAGGTAAGCAGTGCTTGAAGTGGACCGATGCAGCTGCGCTCTCCATATCAGGTTCTCTGGGGGCAACGTGGCGCTCACCTGTTCCCGTTCTTGCCTGCCTGCTAAACTCTGTCGGCGGGGAGAGACGAGGGACAAGAGAAGCTCGGGTGCCTTTCAACCAGCGATTATGTTGGCTAAGGCAGAGTCATGTTTCTTGGTAGCCAATCAGGGCCAGTGTTTTTACACACATGCCAGCACACACACACACACACACACACACACAGAGCTAAACAGAGATTCGATGAAGCAGCAGAGATTTTTTTTAACAGTAACGCAAATAGTTACTTTCCCTGGTAACGAGTTACTTTTATTACAGAGTAATTCAGTTACTAACTCAGTTACTTTTTGGAACAAGTAGTGAGTAACTATAACTAATTACTTTTTTCAAGTAACGTTCCCAACACTGCTGGCGAGTACAAGCAGGAGAGGACAGGCACTAGAGACTGTCGGCAAAAATCATCTTTCTTTGTAAGTTTATTATTGTTAGCAAGACAACACAATTGTGATAGTTAGCTAAAGTTGAGCTCACTCTGGGTTTGAAAATATTTTCCTTGGTGGATAGCTCTGGTGTGCATTAGCTAATGCCAGCACATGGATTAATATATTTGTTAGCTAAACTTAGTAAGCATTCAGTTAGTTAGCATTTTAATAGCTTCATAATTGAGACAGCAACTTTCAGTCTGCCTTATAAACAGTGTTGGGAGTAGCAGCGTTACAAGAGAAACACTATTAACGTTACAGTAATGTATTGCTTTTGCTGTAAGGTAGTTTTAATGTTACTAAAATTTTGGTAACACTCAACATTCTTAGTAACCTGTTGCTGGAATTGTATGCATGAGATTTTAACAAGCCCTGTGCATGTGTGTGGATGAGCCCTCAATTCTGCTTTTGCACTGTTAAAATGACCAGTTAAGTCTTTTCAGAGTAATAAATGCAACTAATATGTTGCTGTCTGTGTGCTAAAGGTTCACTTTTATAGTCTACCTTAATACTCACATGTCCATGTTTATAGTAAGTTATTGGTCACTGTAATCATTATTCCTGCCCATATAGTCTGTAAATACATCACACAGTTGTCATTTTTGTATAAATTCATTCTAAAGTTTAGCTGAAGCTACTATGAATCATCACCTAAGCATCTGTGTTAGACTATTCAATAGTGGACATCTTCTAAAGGTACACTTTTTTAATTTTTTCACTTCACTGCAACAATGGAGGGGTAATTATTACAATGACCAATAGCTCAGTTATAGCAGCAATGTTAAAGTGTACACTACGTATGTGAGAATTATTGTAAGACACGCTTGAAATAATGTTTTTGTGTCCTGCAATACCTGACCACACGTTATAATAGTATGTGATGTTATGTAAAATATTGCTCAACTTTATGTCCATTTATATGGTCATAGATCCTGGATTCAACTTTTAAAAGTTTGCCAACTTTAACCACTTTAATGCTAAACCCAGAGTTGGAACATCCTGCCTTAGCTCAAGAAAATTAAATAAAGAATGATAATAAAGATTTACTAGAGAGAGAATAGAATTACAGTGTTTACAATGATCACGGAAATGAAGAACTAAACTAGGTAGAAGTAGACTGGCCTAACTGAATATTTATTATCTCTCATTTGCAATTAAATTTCTTTTCTTTTAGAGCTTCCTGAGATCGTTGCCTCAGATGCCTTAGAGGCCACGAAAATCTCAAAGGACAAGCTGGACCCTCACAAGCTCAGTGTGCTCATAGGTATGTCTGGCTCCTGCACACGATCACTGTTCTTGCTCTCAATACATGTCAACGAGGTTAGACTAAATAAACAAATATTCTTGTGAAAAAATAATTTTATTTAAAATATTGTTATACATTAATTAATTAGCTGTTTTTGTACTTCACAAATTGGCTGCTGTGTTAATGTGAAATAACATGTCAACAGAACAGTTGTTAAGCAAATATGTATATTTGTGTTATTTGATCATATATAGCTCCTTGGCTGAATGCAGAGTAGTGTTTGTGTAATGTGTTTGATCATGATGTAATGGCAGAACTGAGCATTAACTGGGAGGGGTCCCTTGTGGAAAACCATTTCACCTGAACCTAAACAATTAGCATTGTCAGAGCAGTTAGACATGATGTCATATTTTGTTTCAGCAATTTTAAACAAAATAAAAAATCTGACAATGGCTGTTACATGTAATATTGCTTTGATATAGACAAAATATTTATTTTTCCCTTCCACAGATGCTGTGTGATAAAGCAGTGTCCAAATCCCATAGTGTCTGCAGTCACAGAAAATGCAACGAGTCCTACCCAAAGATAACTGACCCTCCACTTAAAGGATAAGGATGGTGACAATTTTCAGTTTCAGTTTGGTTCCGCCATTTGTACTGTATGCTTGTGACAGAGTACCGTCACTACAGGTGAGTAAGCGCTTGGACTGCCATACCAACGAGCCTGGCTCCTTGCTGTTGCATGTTTGGTACCCTGTAGAACCTGCTTGAATCTGCGTGAGGGTGACTGCTCTGCCTTTGGTCGCATATGGTGTCAGAAGTGGGATGGCTTGCCGTGAGGTCATCTGAGCCGTGCCCAGAGATCCTACCAGTATGAGGGACTTTTCAGTAATACTGATTATATGTCATCATTTTAATGATTTTATTTTTTATTTGAAGGTATTTTGATCAAGATGTGGTATGCTGCTGTACCTATTAATGTACGGGAATTTATTTTTGTAATGTTAACAAAAATTAAAGTTTTTTTGGTTGTGTGTGTGTTGAAAAATACAACTACAGCTAAGTATATTAAAATATATTGCAATTGCATTATCTTAAATTTGACTTTAAGTATTTCTAAAATGACACAACATACTTTAAGTTGTTGCAAAATAACACATTTAATATACACTTAGTAAAGTACAATGATTAGTGCATCCCAAAAAAGTGCTAAAGTATATTTATTTTTCACTTGGGTAGGTCAAATGAAAAAACAGAAGGAGGTTGGACTTGGACAAAGGAAAAGAAACAATAGTGCAGAATAACAGAGGTAGGGTAGGTCAGTGGAAAAGAGGGTGAATTAGAGAGAAGGTGTTGAAGATGATGATGGTGTGATATGAAGAACAAGACAGGAGGGAAATAGGTGCCCATCAAAGACTGTGAGCGAAAGGAGAGGCGGGACAAATTGAGTGTTAGAAAGAGATAAATCAGCTGTACGAGAAAGCGTTCTGGTCAGAAGCTGCCAGAGCTGCAGCTCCTCCTTTCCTCCTCTCACTGTCTGATGGAGGTTGATGACGGAGCAGAGCTCTGCTTTCCACAACTCCTCAACTCCTCCTGCAGGAAGCCGACACTTCCTGGGTCCGAAGCTGTAATTCTAAACACTCTTGTATCCTCCATCTCTCTGCTCACTGTGACTCTCAACCTGCTTGTCATCATCTCAGTCTCCCACTTCAGGCAGAGATCAATTTCTCACAGTCTTGCATTATTACGTTTTATAAATATGAGAAATGTACTTTTATTTAGTACTTTTTCCATTTACCACAATTGTGTGATGCTATGTGAAATTAACTTTCCTCTTTCCCTCCAGGCAGCTCCACACACCCACCAACATCCTCCTCCTCTCTCTGGCTGTCTCAGACTTTCTTGTGGGCCTCCTGCTGATGCCGGGAGAAATCCTCAGAAATACATCCTGCTGGTTTCTTGGTGATCTCATGTGTTCTCTCTATATTTATGTAAGGTGCATCATTCCTGCTGCTTCAATAGGAGACATGGTGCTCATCTCACTTGACCGCTATGTTGCTATTTGTCACCCTCTGCATTATACCACCAGAATCACTGTGAGAAGAGTTAAACTCTGTGTTTGTCTGTGTTGGTTCTGTTCTGTTTTCTATAGCAGTCTCTTTCTGACTGGCATGACTCAACCAGTAAGGTATAATTCCTGCTACGGAGAGTGTGTGATTGTAGCTGATAATATCGTAGAAGCTGTTGACCTTGTTTTGAGCTTATTTTTTCCAGTTACTGTCATCATAGTTCTGTATATGAGAGTGTTTGTAGTGGCTGTGTCTCAGGCTCGTGCCATGCGCTCTCACATTACAGCTGTCACACTCCAACGTTCAGTGACTCTAACAGCAAAGAAATCTGAGCTGAAAGCAGCCAGGACTCTTGGTGTTCTTGTAGTTGTGTTCCTAATATGTTTATTCCCATATTATGGTGTGGCTCTTGCAGGGGCAACTCACTCAATACTACTTCTGTAACCTTTGTAATAACTTTGTTTTATTTAAACGCTTGTCTAAACCCTGTGATTTATGCCATGTTCTACCCCTGGTTTAGAAAATCACTTAAACTCATTGTTACTCTTCAGATTCTGCAGCCTGGCTCCTGTGAGGCCAACATACTGTAGAGAGGCTGTGGTGTGACTGAAATGAGATCTGCTCTACTTAAAATTCCAAAAGTGGAAGTGAAATTTATTTCTTCTCTCTTTTTAAATATTACTAGTTGGTATAAACTGAAAGCTAAATAATCTAAATCTAATCCCTATATTACACAGATGTGACAGGGAGTGGGGTCAACAATGTAGGAGGAGAACTCAAAACCATGTGAATTTTTAGATCCTCTTGCTAATTATTAATACTTTTGTTCTATGGATACATTTCATTTTGTATATAATCATATGTATATACACATCTGTTTCAACTCAGTAATCAATCACACCCTTTTTGATTTGATATTCTTTCTGAATAGCAAAATGCTCAATAACTGACCAGTTCAAACATTCAGAAATCTGAATAAACAGATCATAGATCAGAAATGCTCCTCATCTATAGGAAGGAATAATATCAACTATATCATAAGCACCATGCACTGTTTCTCTGTATTATTAAGTTTCATCAAGTAAGCTGTGAATTGAAAACATGATGTGCATATTAATAGCATTTTCTCTTAGGAAAACCTTGTGTTATTTATATTGTGGCTGCTTTAACAAAACTCTCACATGCTTTATATGTATCAAATTCCACCATCAACCAAATACATGTCCTTTATGTGTTTAGACAACACAGAACAAAGCAAATTAAACATAAACTCAGAAATACAACAGTTGCACAGGGTTCAAGGATTCAAAAGTCGCATTTCTCACATACACTTATGTGTAGTGAAATTTAGGGTTGCATACCTTTTAGGTTGCTTTTAATCCTACACTGCAAATTTGAAATCGCAAATTTAACACCCTCAGAGTTAAAATTAACACTCACCCAGGGTTTATATGGGAACCACTGACAAAGTGTTAAATTAACACTTTCAAACGAGTTAACATTATAAACACTATCACAGTGTTAACCAGCAAACTCTTATAGTGTAAATTATTAACACCACAACTGATGACAGTAACACTAAGTCGGTGTTCAAAGTTCACTATTAGAGACACCTATGGAGTAACTGTTCAACACTGCACCAGTGATCAGTTAACACCAAACTAATGTTGGGAATGTTAATACAGAGTACATAGTCCATTGAATTTAACACTATTAGAGTTAAAATGTACACTATTAAGAGTTAAATGGACACTATTATAGTTAAAATGTACACTATTAAGAGTTAAATGGACACTATTATAGTTAAAATGTACACTATTAAGAGTTAAATGGACACTATTATAGTTAAAATGTACACTATAAAGAGGTAAACAGACACTATTAGTTAAAATGTACACTATAAAGAGTTAAATGGACACTATTATAGTTAAAATGTACACTATAAAGAGGTAAACAGACACTATTAGAGTTAAAATGTACACTATTAAGAGTTAAATGGACACTATTATAGTTAAAATGTACACTATTAAGAGTTAAATGGACACTATTATAGTTAAAATGTACACTATAAAGAGGTAAACAGACACTATTAGAGTTAAAATGTACACTATTAAGAGTTAATAGGACACTATTATAGTTAAAATGTACACTATAAAGAGGTAAACAGACACTATTAAGAGTTCAAATGTACCCCATTAGGGAGTTAAAATGTGCAATATGTTAGTCACCATCCCACAACCTATGTACAATAATCACTTCAAAAAATACTGCAATGAAAATTATTTTATTTTTCTTTAACAAATATTTCAGTTTAAATTTGACAAGAAACAGGGCACAAAAAAAGCCCAATACAATGACCTTGTACAATACTGTTCAGCACACAAGGTAGCTCTCTTGCTTGCCCTATAGAATGCAGCCGTCTGGCACAACATAGAAAAATGAGTCTGTACCATATGACATTTGGACATCGAAGGGCTTATAAAATCTCAAATCATGAGGTCTAACAACTGAAACATTATGCACATGGTCGACAACATGAAATGCATGAAAATGCTCTACAAATGTAGTCTCCATTTCCGATACCAAAAAATAGACTTCATTTCTCAGAAAGATGCAAACAATCTTATTAAAAACCGGCATCTCATGAACAAAATCTGTGCAAACAACAAGACCAGTCTGATATTCAATACCACGGTGTTTAACCCAAGATGTGACACTTATTTCATCTGACATATCCATTTGAAAATGCTCTGAAATCAAATCACCATTTTCAACATCAGTCAGTATTTTTGATTTGATAGGCCCTGACTCAATACCTTTAGCGGACAATGATTCCCAATGATAGGCAACAGCTATTTGGTGTTTCTTCGCAAGGGATTTTGTTATGTTCTTAAAGTTTTTTATGCTAGACTTAAAGAATTTATGTTTTGCTTCATATCTCATACTCCAAACATGTACTAAAGGACCAATTTGGCGTATACACTCTGGATAATGGACCATGAAATGATGTTTTGGGATCAAATTATTTTGAGGATACAAATCAGTAAATAACCTGTGATGTTCTTCAATAACATGTTTTAAATATACAGTCATTCCCTCTGTAATACATGGTGAAAATACAATGTTTACAATGTGCAACAAAAGTAACAACAAATGCCAATGTGTGTCACCTTCTGGGACAACGTCACCAAAGATTAGTGGGAGGTTCCGAATAAGGCATAATGTTTGACTGGCATTAAGCCCAATACCACTGCCAGTACAAAACATGTTTATGCGTGTTGGACGATTCTTTTTATCCATGAAGCCATAATTGAATGCATATATGCGTTGGACAATGTTTTCATTAGAAATAAAGTTCTGATTCAAATATTCAAACAATAACCTAATTTCATACTGTGCAACACCCTCTAAGATATCATGCATGATATCAAACACAAAGTTATCTGATACATTGAAGTATGACAAGGAATTGAGAATACTATTGCGTTTGATCCCAAAACAAGAATTTTCCCTTGAATTCTCGACAAGATAACTGTAATGCTCCTCATTGGTTAATTTTGTGCGCAACATCACACGTGGATCATTTTCACTGAACACTGTTTGAGCAGATGCTTTGTCAATAAGACACCTCCTGCAGTAGTAGTTCGCAGTGAAAGATTCCACATAACCAAGAATTGAGTTTAGACCTAAATTGTCACCTGTTACTTGCGCAATGGTGCCATAAAGAGGTTGTTCAGAAAATGGCACTTTCATTCCATTTTGCTCTAGTACCTTTACATCTTCTACAAATGGACGCAGTATTTTGTCAATGCCATATTTTTTTGCATCTTGGGAATGAAACAAAGAAATGAGATGGATATTCATCAGGGATGAATTTAGATGTGGTGGTAAATTGCGGAGTGTAAAATATAAACATCCAAGCTTATGAATTCCTTGTTTTGACCCTAGTGGATTTGATGTTTCAAAGTCATCGTAATAAACTTGAATTTGTAACGCATTTAGGGATTTTGAATACAATGGATGATGTCTGTAGTATTTTCCATCACAGAAATCCTGATACAAGTTACTAAGAGCAGCAGATTTGTTAATTTGACAACACACTTCCTCATTCTTGAAAATAAATTCTAATGTTTTCAACAAGGGTACATAAATGAAAGTGTCATTCACTGGTACCTGCTCATATACTCCAGATACTTTGTTTCTCTTTGAATCATATCTCACTCCTAAGTGAATTTCTACCGGTTCAACAACACCCCATTTCTCACTAAAATACTTTGTCCATTTTGAGTTTGTGTTTAACTCACTAAATGGATTGAAAGTATTGCTGAAGACCTCTTCCACGGCACTTCTACTGGGATTATCAGCAGGTACTGCACTTAACACTTGTTCTTTAAGATTTGCATGAACTTCATTGACATACTCCTCCATGCTTTCAACAACGGATAACACAACATTGTTGGCAACACCACTGCCCTGTAACTTTGCTATAATTGAAGCGCACATATCTTTTTTCATGGTCTTTTGACATTTGAGATGTTGAAGGTTGATTGATCACATCTAGGTCCATGTCACAGGCATCTTCTTGTGAGCTCTGGTCACCTAAGTCTGACTGATGTGCTGTTTGCACGTTAACATCATGGCTTGTACCCATGTTACCAGTACTATGACAACAATTTAAATGCTTTCTAAAACCTGCAAAACTTTTAAACTGCAATGAACATCCTTCTTGAGCACAAATAACAACAAATTTTTTGCCAGGATATAACCCATGGAAAAACTTAAGGTGCTGAATTAATGCACTAGGTGCATCATGCAAGGATCTACAAATGTGACACCTATACATTGTTCAAGAACTTGGCTCTTTGCTTCTATTTTTGAACATGGCTCCTTGCCTTTAGGCTCTCTTTTGTTGTGCCAACAAAAATGCTGTAAACTGAGGACCAAGAGTTTCTGCTTATATAACATGCCAAAACAAGGTTTTGCACATGTGTGCATTGTTTAAGAACTTAGCTCTTATTTCCTGTTCATGAACTTGGCTCTCAATTCCTTCACTTTTGGACTTTCTTTAGTGGTGTCAACATCAATACCATAGACTGTTGTCTGAAGGAATGTGTACATGTTGGTGAGAGCGTCATCATAGCTTAGACTGAAAACAAAGTGCACTTTAAAAAGTTCATCAAAGGCTGCCAATGACGTGGTTCCCTGGCAGGGGATGAGCTTCTTGTCCATCACAACGTAGTATGTGCTGATTACCTGCTTGCAGGTTCCAGAAGCAAGAAGGTATGGCTGGCGATGTCTCTCCTGGCTGTCTAGGTGTTCTTCGAGACTCCTGCATGACTGTAGGAAAAATTACATATCAAGGTTTTGCTACATTTGCCACTTAAAATCATGTTCTGTGGCCTGGTGCATACCTTGTGAAACACAACTAGATGGTCCACGGCCTGAGCTGCACTGATCTTCAGCACTCTCTTTTTTGTTGGCTGAGGTGGTAGGATGTGAAGGAGCAGCAGGAAAGATGCCATATCACTGTCCCACTCTGTAAGAAAAAAAAGTCCCTTTTGAAACTTAAGGGGCTTTCACACTTGAAAGTCCACACGAAAGTCCGAACCAAAGTTCATGTTATGGTACATTCGGTCAGTTTTATTTTGGTTTCACACTGCAATTCTGCGAGAGCATAAAAGAACTTTACACGTCCTGTTGTCATCTATGTTGGCTGCGTCTGTCCATGATGCATATTATTGCTAATATATTATAGCATTACTACCTGCAACACCAAATTAACTTGAGGCTACTTAAAATTTGAGAAATAAACCTCCGCCATGGTTCAATTTGATCCAGATCAAGATTACCTCTTTTCGTCATACCACATTTCTTCAGTTTTGTTCAGATCTAACTCAAAAGTCTGAAAGTCCGGGCACAAAGAAGCATCTTAATTTATCTTATCTTAATTTATCAGCTGTGATAAGTCATCATAAGTACCGTGTATGACATGAAAAATCATTTCACTGGCTTTTAATTGAATACCTGGACTATCCTCTGAAGATTCATCATTGTACTGATTCCTGGCAGACCTCAGCAAACTCTGGAGCACTGGAGTGGTAGTAAGATGCTCTGCTTCTCTGATCACATTTCCTTTGTAGGCTGTATGCCATTTCTCAAGCAGTTTGGCAGCTGTTTCTGGTCCAAAGAGGAGGCTAAAATCTTGACATATCTGCAACAACAGAGAAAAGAACATTTTTGCTGCAATCACATGCCATGCTTACATCTATGAATTGTGGTTACAGAAAAGGATGCAAATACTTACCAGCCCTTTAGTGTCCAACAGTCTTGGAAACACTGAGAGTACGGTGTGGGATTCATTAGAATTGTGGATTAGATGCTGTCTGTACTCAAAGGTCTCCTTCATCTTCTGGAGGATGATTTCCGTGTCACTGATGTGGTTCATCAAGGATATGATCTCTTTACAGCGCTCTTCATCCAAGTGACCACCTCTCTGAGGCAGCTCCCTCTCATTTCTTGGACCACCTCCTCCCGTTGTCTGCGTTTTCGGTTCCTTGGACACTAGTTTCGTCTTTCTCTGAATTGTCTTGAGCCGCCATGCCAGAAATCCAGAGCCGCTTTGGCTGTCGTAAAAATGTTCCTTACCAAGGACAGACATAAATAAATTTAACTTTGCTATCAGCAAATAGAAGGAATCCCATGTAACAATGTGTTAATAATATAAATAAAAGTCAGGCATTAATCTTAGGGTGATTCTGAAACAGTCAGTCAATAGAATTAGAGGGTATGCACTGACACTACTCGACACTTTTTTGTGATACCACCCCCAGAGTGGCTACACAAAGTGGCTATGGTTACTACAAAACAGCAGAGCTATGCAACTAGCTCAAACTAATATGGTCTAATTCCTCAGGCCTGCAATAAATCTTACCTTCACCACAGCTCTTATGTTCAGTTTCTTGTTCACTGAGGTGTTTATGGTCATGTTGGCCACTGTAGTTTCTGTAGATTTACACTTAACATTTGGCCTACCCCATTTTTATCAGAGCAGGTAGATATTATTAAACACCTCTCAGTATAACAATACTGTATAACAGCATAAACTTCAAAATTATCAAAAACATTAACAAAACTGAACATTAGAGCCTTAATGAAATAAGGATTAATTTAAGGACTGCTGGGTTTAACTGCATTGGTTTCATCTAGGGCAGTGGTCAAAGCTGGCCCGCCAGCAATATCATCTGGTCCATGGCAAGATTACTTTTATTAAAAAAATAATAATAATTATAGCAGCTGGTGCTGAAACAGATCTCAGTCATGACAGCAAAAGTTACTCACATATTCACTTCCTCTTAAGAGATTGTGCCGACAAAATAAAACCGCGAGAATGTTTTTTTGCACCAGTAGCCTACTTTATGTCATGTTTAAGTGAGAGCTTTTACTTTGAAAAGTTCTCAATGAAATTCAAAAGATTGTCTGGCTTGCTTGACACACTTTCAGACAAAATGAGATTGCGGATTCCCCTGAATTAGAAAAGCAGGAATTTCCTTTGCCTGGAGATACTGGAGACACGAAAATAAGCGTCCATAGGTTGATGTGGACCAATCGCTGTGATACACTGCTGCTCATGCTTAATTGTAATATGTAATATGATCTTTTTCTTTTTGAAAAAAGGAAGAAAAAAAAATACTACGTCAGCATGTGAGGATTGAATCCTTCCGAATGGAAGTCCTGTGCACTACCAACTGCGCTAATTGCACAGACAGCAAATATCAGAATATAAATGGTCAATTGATGATATCCTGGCCTGCCATCTAATGACTTGAGTAGAATTTGACCCGATGCCAGACTTATTTGCTGACCCCTGATCTAGAGGGGCCTAACAAACACAAACTGAATATATTTGTGCATTAATAATCCAAGGGGATCTGTACAGTGTCAAGCCAAGTGCATTAATGCTTCATCCTGATTTCTTTATACCAAAATACTTTTTAAAATAAGGTACTTAATTAAGATAAAATACACAACTTACATATCCTTTCTTGGAGAGGGGATCTTTTAATGCAGGGAACAAGGTGACAATTCCCAATGCATATTTCTCTTTGGTTATTCGCTGAGGTACTCTCCTTTAAATAGAAAAAACCCCCTGAAAATTGTTTGCTTACATTCACATGCACCTGTGCTTTATAGGGCTGGAATTATTTCTACTTCCTTTTACAATACGACATTACTAGTAACTAACTATCAGTAATACAGCCCCAACAAATTTACGTAGCAATATTTTAGTAATCATGCAGTATGAATTTATTTAAAAAGTGAAAAAACTATGAGTAAAAAGGCTTTTAACCACCTAACCCTGGTATCATAAACTTACCCTTCCGTCTCAACCATGTGTGCTGCAAGAATATTAACCATCTGTCGTCTTCTACCGTCACACAGCGTCCCAGTTTCTTCATATTCTTCAAGCACTGTTGTACCTCCTGGTTTTGTCTGCAGGATCTGCTTTATCAACTATACAGATTATGACAACAAGAAATTAGACTGTCAACCAAACAGTGCAGCGTCTATCAAGAGCTGAATTTACTGGGTTATTAGGAGGAACCATTCCAGACTTACAAGAGTACAAAACGATTAATAAAACACATGTGGCTAATACACGTAAAATAAAACAATTAAAAAAGGACGGAAATATTTCCTTCCTCCCACAGGTATATTTACTGTAATTTATTGTTATACTGAACATTTATTATGTTGTTTTGAGAAAAATTATACTGTGACAATTATCATTATTGTTTTATTGCCCAGCCATACTGTAATATAACTTTAATGTAAACCTAGTACAGTACACTAGTTTCAGACATCATCATTATACCATGCTGGCAATGCCAAGTCAAGCCAAATTTGAAAATGAAAGTAGTCCAGAATGTTCTGAAAGTAACATCATGCTCTTTTTGTGTCTTATTGTTTGTCAAATGGCAATCATTTATTTTAAAATTAAAACCATTAAATAATTCAGAAAATGTGACAATTTCAATTTAGAAATGATCTAAACTATCCATGTGTAGCCATTTGATGATAAACTTACATCTCTGGCTGAAGAACTCTGCAATGCCTCTTCATCACTTCTAATTCGCTTGGGCTGTCTTGATGTTTCACTGTCGCTGCTACTGAAGGACACAGAGAGGAAACTCCCACTGGCTGGGGATAGTGGTGTGGATGGAGGTGACGACTGAGATGTTCCTGAATCTAAAAATAAAAGATAAAAACAATTCACCTTATTTGCACTGTAGTTGTGGATCACATTTTGGAATGAAAAACTGGGCATGACCCTGCTACCAGCCATGCAAAAAACTCTGCTTATATCTGTCCAAAATAAACAGTTATTAATTCAAAAGAAAACATCTGCTTTGGGCATTTATGAACGTCCACAAAGAGCTAAAAAGTAGTTGGTGCTATAAAGACATTCCCTGTTTTTTAAGCAATCAATTTACTTCAAATTAAACCTGTTTCCATCAAGAGTCTTAATACTTAATAAGCTAGTCCTAATACTGCATTAGGGTTGTAAGGTAATAAATTCATTGCAGTGGATGCATTTGAAATGAGAACTCCTATTAATGCAATGTGAAATGAAGCAATTTTTTAAATTTACCATTGTCATGACTGTCCTTGATAACAAAACAAATCCCTTCCACTGTGGATAATTCTGCAAACACAGATTCATCCACCTCAGTGCCGGAATCATCTTCCACAGTAATCTTGTCCACAGGGATCGAGAACTTCTCTCTCACTAAGTGATGACGTTAAGAGACAACATAATTGTTTAATTTATAAAATATATTGGCCTCCACTCAGTCTGAATTACATGGTTAGTCATATATCATATGAGATATTTACCTTCAGACATGAATTCGTCAAAATCAGCATTTTGTAACTTGATGTATTTCTTGCGGTTTTGATACTGGACCTTAATTATCATTTTGCCATCTACATCACGAGCCTGTAGAGAAACAGAGGGACAACATGACAATGACAATTTAAATGATAAATAAATAGGTCTTTTAGTAAAGTTAAAAACAATAAAATAAAATAAAATGTTGACTACACTCAAATGCTCTAATGGATCAAAATATACTTCTTGGAACTGAAGTTGGATGGTATGAAGATGTTCTCTTTCTGCCTGACAGGTCTGGAACTTTTCATACAGCTCTTCGCACTTCTTATGGTGACTGTAATATCTTTGTATCCTGTCAGACAAACGCACTGATAAACACAAAATATTCCCTTTATGCCAGCTTCCCTTTCATGGCATATGTGATCAAACTTTACTGAATAGTACAAAAGGCACATCTGTTAATAGCTTGCCATTAACTGTTACCTGTGTGATTTTTAGGGATGAGGATCATTAATTTTTATTGATACCATTCCAGAGACTGTTTAACGTTCTGAGACTGTATCGATACTATTTGGTAAGACCAGACCCAACGGGGTATGAGATAAATACACACATATGGAAGTGTGCATATTAACTGTCTGGTTGTTTTTATTGGTAATAGGATTAAAATTGAAGATTTTAAATTCAACTGTTTCTAGGGCAGCAACATTAATGTTTACAACAGCAAATAAACTCAATGTCTGACATCACAATAGTGAGTGATGTTTGGCAAGAATGAAAAACTCAGCATCTTCCTCCTCCTCTCTGCTGTTATTCACTGCCTGCAGGTAACGTTACCTGGTCAGGGGAGGAGATGTTTGTCTCAGCCAGCAGCTGAGTTTTTAACAACGTGCCAAATGTAAAGACTACAGACCAGTCTATGCTTCAAACAGCTTTCTATTTAGCTTGTTTGTAACATTTGGCTAATAGCCAAGCTAACATTAGCTGTGCTTGTGTAAAACATACAGGATGACAGACTGAGGAAAGCAGTTTGAATGAACCCTTTCTAACGTTACACGTTTACCCTACACACAGCTTATTGATATAGTAATGTATTTTTACTCGCTAAAGTTTTATTGCACGTACTTACAGTAACGAGCGCAGCTGTCGTTAAATCCAGTAACGTTAGTTTGAAACTAACTTCTCTCCACCGCGACGGAGCGGCGTCTGCGTCTCTCTGCTGGCCTCCTGGCTGATAGTGTGTATGTAACTTATGTAGGAGCCGACAGAGAGCAGCTAGGCTGTAACGTTAGCCTGATTATAAACTGTCCCGGACTGGTACCTACACCGGCCCGTTTAATACCCCGTTTCGGTCCCATCAATAAAAAACATTAACGTTAGTTGTCTTATCTATCCATCAGATTTGAAGCTCGAGACATAAAGTTACATGACAAGCTAGTTTTGATAGCAGTATCGGTAACTTAAGCTCGGAGCTTATTGATTTTCGGGTTTTGAGAAATTTTGGACACGGGTCCTTTAGAACCGGGTAACGTTATCGATGCCCATCCCTACTAATTGTACTGTAATGTTTGTTACAAGGGTTTCCAACATTAACGTTATATGCACAACATACAGGATTTAGTTAGCCACTGCCCAGAATTACTGTTAAACTTGCATCTGCAGTTCAATAAAAACGCGGCTTTGAAAGACACTTCAATTGTAAACTTAACGTTATCTAGTTAAGTATAACGTTACATGATAACGTTTGCATGATGGAAACGTAGCAGGTGTAATTCGGCCAAAATTTACTTATCGTTACCTGAAGTTTGAGATTTTGAGTGGGCACCCTCCTCGTCGTGATTGCTACAAATCAATAATATCAAGTGATTAATGTTAACGTTACGCAAATTTTTGCTGACAAAAACCAGACACACAGCCGTATCAGATTAGACACGTTTTAATGATATGCTTGACCCAAATAGCTTAAAACTATTTTCAAAAAAGTTTAGCTAGCTGAACATTAGCTCAGAGTGTCTTATTAAAATGAACTAAGTTAAGTTAGCTAACCTCCACGTGTTAACAGTTAACGACGGCGGCATCTAGTTAGTAATGCTACAAAGTTTCATTGTATCAACAAAATTATAAACAACAAGGTAACATAAGCATATTTTAATACAAAACAGCAATAACACGAAGATAATTAACGTTAATTATGTTGTAACGTTACTCACCAATCTCTCGTTTTCATGCTCGAAGCGAGTGGAAGAAAATGGCGGCTGTCAAATTCCTTAACGAGCGCACCTGCCGAAATGCCCGGATGTTGAAAGTATCACTCATAGTGTTGAATACTGATAACTCTGTAATTTTACACCAACACTATCATGTGTTTACACTGTATGAAGCTCATTTAACACTAGAACCTCAACACTTCACTCTAAACAGGCCCAACACTAGAATTTTGACTCTGAAGAATTTGCTGTGTAGTGCTCAATGAGAGAAAATGCTTAAGTGTATATTGGATTGTCAGGGACCACTAAACGGAATGCATACAAAAAGCAAAGCAGTAAGAGTGACAAATGGGGGTGTTTGAATTTAAATCAGTGTACTGGAGGTACTTCCAGTTAGAAGAAAGAGTTCAACAAAAAATGTGACTCTGTGTCGATTCAACCATTAACAACTCTGCTGCCCTCAGTATGTGCTGTATATAACTTGACAGTCAGAAAAACACCTTTCCAACATCAAGAATATGAAGCAGGTCTCTTTGTTGCAAGGAAGGGTAAAACCTTTGTGCCTTACCTAACCTGAGATAAGATAGGATGAAGCAGGGAAGTCAGTAGGATTGAAAGATGGGGGGGGGGGGCTTAGCCCCCAGGCGATGCATAGCTTGCGCTTGCAAAATCTTTGCACTCGCATATTTGTTACTGTATTAGAACTACACTTATGTCAACAATCAGTAAAGAAGCCAAGATGTTAATAAATAAAAAGCGACAGACATACTCTTTTCTTCCATTTCTGCTCTGTTTAACAAAAGTTACTGTAATGTTACATGGGCATCGGAAGCAAAAAAAATGTGGGTGTGTGTATGTATCAAGAGAACAAGATGTTTTGTTTTTTAACAATGTTTATAGAAATCCTCATTGCTTATTGCATATATATTCATTTAAAGCAGCTAAATTCAATGTTTTGCTCAAAACTGCATTTTGTTGTATTTAGTACACAATGACAATGCAATGTCTATCATGAATCCTGCAATTTGTTAGTTTGTTTTGGTGGAAGTGTTTTTATTTATGCAAAAGGAAACACAAAATTCAGGTGGCCGGTGACAACTCAAAATCTAAAAGTCAACAGAACTTAGGTCCGTGCAGCTCCCCGTCATTCTGTGCTGCTTTCAGATATGTTTCTCCTGTAGATCAACTTTCTCATGTAATATCATCCCTACAGAGTCAGCACACATGCAGATGAAAAAATAGTACTTTTGTCAAGTCTATCAGATTTGTCACTGGTACCACAGCTAGCTTCTCTCATTCACCAGGATTCAAAGAGCTACTACCTCTGGTTGATTAATGTTAACATTAAAGTAGCATAGTGTGAGTGTAAATGTAATTTGTTGCTGCAACAAAGACTACATGATGCCTTTTTAAAAGTAGGTGAACAAATGATGAACATTCACTTAAAAAGTGACTTTTTTAATGACAGCATGTGAGCACAAAGACGCACCTGAGCGGCAGGTTTGCTAAATGCTTTGTTTATCTGGCAGTATCACAGGCAAGGCTTGACATTAACTTTTTTGCTCACAAGCCAATGTGGTTTTCACTAGCCACATTTGTTGTTGGAACATTACATTTTATATGATTACAATGGCACACCTAAATTGGCATGCTAAAATGTACGAATATTATCATTAGGTTGTAGGTTATTATAAGGTTGTGTGTGAAGCTCCTGTTTTTGAAAACATTTAGTCTATTAAGATAAACACAAACAAGTAGCTTATTATTGTATATACTAAAAATGCTGCATGGGTGTAAAAGATTAATTTAAGATTAATTTAAAAAATCATCAGAAACTATTTATGTATAGCAGCAGTAAATACTGTAATACAGCGAAGAATGATGAGAAGAATGAAACAAAAAGCAAAGAATAAATTATTTTGTCCAGGAAAAAATTCACAATTAAGGCAACAGGATTAAAAATTTCTGTAAGCCTATATCAGTTTTGGGCACTTTGGATTGTTTGTTTTGCATTTCCTCAGCGCTCTGCCTGGATTTTTTTATCATTATAAAGCTCTGGTAGTTCTGAGTAACTGGAGATATGTCCACCTGAAACAAGTGTAAAGGTATTTATTTTCTCCTGTGCATTCTATCACCACACTCACACACTGACTGACCACTATGTTGATGTGTGTGTGTGTGTGTGTGTGTGTGTGTGTGTGTGTGTGTGTGTGTGTGTGCGTGTGTGTGCACGCGACCAGTCAGACCAGTCGCATGTGATGACAGAGATCATACCATCAGATTAAAAGCTGGCGGGAGGCTGACGGTCTAAAGGTCTAAGGACTGTGACTGCCCTGTAACAGATTCAGTGTTTATATTCTCTATGACAAAAGTCTGGATATCTTTTTGCGCATGCCCCCTGGCGCGGCAGCACTGCCGGAGAGAGTGAGTTGTACCTGTGGTCTGGATTCTCCTGCTATTAATAAAGATCGCTATGTCATCGCTCCCGCTGGACAAGTTGATAATTAACGACAGGCTAAAACAGCCCTCAGTCCAGACGGAGTAGGATGCACTGCCCAGCTGTGAATACATTATGACTTTGATCATTATGGTCTAAGTAGGGACCTTTTACTCTGCTCATCCAGAATTGCATACAGTTTCACTGCTCTGTCTCTGTGACCAGCAGGATTATACTTTTACAAGACATGTTTTAGAGCAGGATCAATCAGCTGCGTTGCTGCTTTATTGCGGCCTCGCCCTCCTTCCTTCCACACTGGCCTCTCCTCTTTTTTAATCACACGTTAGACACAGAGGGCTTGGGGGGTGGGAGGGGCACGTGGAAAAGACCCACTACCTGCCAGTTGTGGGGTGCCCGTGTCGCAACCACCCTCCAAATTTAACTGCACCTTAGTTACCTTATCTCCACTCCACCATACAACACTTTACAAACCATGACATTCATCCAACACAATGCATTACATTTACATGGGGGTTAAGGGTGTTGGTGGGGGCGTCTCCTTGGTCTTGTGTCCTGCCCTTAGAGCCCCGGGGCATCTGAGTAGAATTGGGGTTGGCCTTGCTTGGGGTGGGTCAAGGGGGGCGTGGCTCCCCTGGTGAGGGTGTGCTCTGGACCCAGGGGTCTAGGGGCTTGGGCTTTTGCTCATGTCTGGGACAGGTGTGTCCTTGGGCCTGGGATCCATTGTGTCCTCCCATCGCCGGGGTCCTCTTTGACAGGGGTGGGGCTCCCGGTGCTTCCCTCTTCTTTGGGGTGCCTGCCTGGGGGCTGGGCTCCGTCAGGGATTCTGACCGCCTCGTGTTCACAGGGCTCGGAGCTGCTGGCTCTGCCTGCACATGCTGATGGCCTCTGGCTGGCTGGGGCTGTCATGCCTGGTTCTCCCTGTTTTCACCCCTGGCATTGGGGGTCTCCTGGCATGACTCTCTGCTGTTCTACTTTGACGCAGGGCAAGGCTGTCCCCGGGACATGTGGTCTTGGGTCCTTCTTTTCATTCTCCCTCAGTTGTTTTCTTATGTCAGCTGTTTCTTGCTGCTGTTCAGCTGGTCATCTCTTTGTTTTTTGGTTTGTAAGTTTTGTTTGGTTGTTTTATTCCGCTCCAAACCCCCCTCCTCATTCTTTTGCAGGTTTCATTGCTTTCTGCAGTTGGTGTTTTCCTCTGCTGTTTCCTGTTGTCCCCACTCCCGTTCTCTTGCAGTTGTTGTCTTTCTCTGTGATTTCAGTTTGTGCGGTGTTTGTGCCCCCATTCTGCCCCCTTGTCCGGCTGGTGACAAATCAATACATAAAAAACAATAAAACAGACAAAGGAGTATGTTACAGTTTTTTCAATTGCTAACCTGCACTTGTTAAGACTGAAGGCACATTATCAAAACTCTTCACACAGTCCGCGAAACAGAAGTGTATGTGGACCAAACTGAATCATTTTTCATTGCTTTCACACAAAATGCATTCATTGACAACTTTCTTCAAAATCCATCCATCCAACTCTTTTCTTATTACTACTCTACCATCTGAAAAACACTGCATATCTAGAGCACATATTTCAAATGCAGTCCAAAACTGTTAAAAACACATTCGACAAAGTGATTGCAAATATGTATTTTTCAGTAGCTTTACAGATCAAAATCTTAGCAGAACATTTATTTACATTTTATGTTTACGTTTATGTGCATAGAGAAATGTGTGTATTGTTTTGAATGTGATTTTACTCTAAAACTGCAAGCTGAGTGTAAAGCAGGAAATGTGCTCGCCTTTTAGTAGATTTGGATTAACGGTTGGAGCATCAATTACAGGCTGTGGTCATCGTGTCTCAGGTACCAGTTTTATTATGTAAAAATCTGAGAAACTGTATCGTACTGAATACAAGTACAGTACTGAGTGCTGTCTAGGAAGTCCAAGCAGCACAGGAAGTCAAGCAGCACATAGACGGCAGAGAATTTGGTCAATTTTCACAATAAAATACCTGTTACAGACTTCCAATCGTATATTAACAATAAACACAGTTAAATCAGACAAAAGGAAACATTTTTACTACGTAGCCTACTTAATCATAGTAGAAGCACAAAAAGCAAGCGCTAACAACCAAATCAACAAAATCTAAACATGTCGGCAAAGTTGACGCTCTTATTCTGAAATGCTCCCTGTTGTTGTTGTTGTTGTTGTTGCTAGATGCACCCATCAAGATGAGAAACGAAAGCGATCCACAGAGAGCTTTGAACAATGTAGTAGAAGCACAAAAAGGACAATTAAAAACAAGTCGTTAACGTGGGGCAACTACATGCTCCGCTGCTGAAACACTTCTGAGAGGTTTCCAGTGGAAGTTGAAAATAAACCGCTGCGCAGACGCAGCCTGCATCTGTCCCTCAGAATGACCATGATGCATGATGGTGAAGGGAGTTGTTAAAATGTGCTAATAAGTTTCCCATTTGGTTGAAATACAAATGTTACTTTATGATTTGTTTATTAAAACATGTCTCCTTAGAAACAAGTGTGTTTGTTGGTAATTCTCATTCATGTAAGAGCATATTAGACTTAGACAGTCTAAGTCAAATTTCTCCATTTCTGATTTATTCTTGTTACATATAGTACAGTCAATAAAGTAAAAATGTTATTGTTAGTTTTTCTCTCTCACTTTGGTACATTTCTCGAGTCATCCTTAACATGACACAATGACAAGTCCTTGTGTCATTGTTTACGAACAAGACAGTCAAAATATTTAGCCATGTTGTCAATGTAACATTGTACTCTAAGTATTTCCTGATGTACACTATGACTAAGGTTTTGATCGCAATGATTGAAAATGCGTAAGGCTGTACTTTTTTAAAATGGCTAATCAGTTTTAACAGTACAAACTAACACATTTAGAGATTAGACAGGATTCACATTTACGTTTTTACTGTATGCGCTGTAATTTCTTGAGAGAGCATGTCAATGTGATGCAGAAAATAAAAAAAACAAGACTATTTTACAAGATGGCGACAACCAGCTCCGCCCAATTTTGGCTTCAAAACTGCTCTTTAGAAACCAACGGGTGACGTCACGGACAGTATGTCCATTTTTATATACAGTCTACCATGCTCGCCTTTGTTGCCAATTTTGTAAGTGGTTTTCCTGGAAACAGTCTCAAACTGTATCCATGGAGTGCAGAGAGTCTAGTATAGAAGGACTGTTTCTCTGCCGATGATGTTGTTCTGCTGGCTTTATTTTCATTTTCAAATTGCGACTGCAGCAGGTGAAGTGCATAAACGTTGAACTTTATTTTCCTTAGGTGAAGATCTTCACTCCCTGGCTGAGAAACAAACTGTTTTTGTGTTGGCTGAACACATTTTTGGATCAAGACTAAGATTGTAATACACTACATAACCATGGCCAGACGCTCAAGCCATCCTCAATGCTCAATGGCCATGAGTGCCCTGTATGTGCTGGCTTATTAATCAGTGTTACATTAACGGCAGGCTTCTCTTAATAACTTCCCAGCTGTGTTAACTCAAACTAGCAAATCGTTCGCTCTACTGGGTCCTCCTGGTAGCACTTCTATGTATGTATGCATGAAAGTGCCAAGGAAGTTTGCTGAGTTCTTGCCTCCAGCTTTCCACATAGGTTTGGGGGAGCATGGATATTCCAGAACAGAGCCATACTGCCAAACATATACTGCAAGGAAATATCACTTTCTTTGATGAAAGCTGTCTTGACTGAATTGCTAACATGGTAACATGGCTACTGAATACGAGATCGCTGCTGGTTTCCTGTGTGATAAAGGGACAATTATTGTGTTGTGCCGTGGCAATTAGGATGTTATGCACCATTGCTTTGTATTCCTTTTTTACCTCTCTCTTCCTTCATCAACCTATACACACACACACACACACACACACACACACACACACACACATATACGCCATATGCGGATCTATAAACATACACATCTGTAGCCCATAAACAGTGTGGCAGCCTAACTCAGTTTTGTTTCATGACCTCTTAGAGAGGACAGGAGAGTGCGTCCTTCCTTTTGTTTCCTACCCTTTTTTTGTTTAAACTTTACAGGCCTGATTGCCATTTTGGAGCTGACCACATGGTCGCATCAGCCATCTTTCTGCCACGCCCCTCTATTACCCCTTCTCACACACACACACACACACACACACCTGGACCACATTTTTGCTGATGTTGTTGTATGCTGTGATTATGAGTGGTTCATCGGCTGAAGTATTTTGATCAGTACTACAGTTAAATAAACCTTATTGTACCTTTAAAGGGCAGTCACCTTTGGTTATTTGAGTATGTGTAACAGCTGGTTGTGACGATCAGTGCTCAGATTCACCAACATTGTCAATATCAACATTGTTAATGTAAGATAGTGTTTAAATATTGACATTTCTAAGTGAATAAAAACACTTTTTGAGACAGTTTTCATATTATGGTTAACCAGTCCAACGGGGGGTGCCCCTTGATTATTCATCTTTACTTAACATTTCAGTGGTATTAATAACTTTATTAATATTAACACCGGCCCTGCGATGGACTGGCAACCCTCCGTGACCCTGTACCCAGGGGAAGTGGTTGATGATGGATGGATATTAACACCAATCTTTGATATTTGATAATAACCAAGCTACCAGAGTAGATTGTCAACAGAACGGGAGTCAAACACAGATCGGATTGGAGAGAAAACAATGAAGATGATGATGGTGTGATATGAAGAAGAAGAGAGGAGGGACATCAGAGTCCAATAGAGACTGACAGAGAGAGGAGAGGAGGGACAAACTGAATGTCAGAAAGAGATAAATCAACTGTATGATAAAGCGTTCTGGTCAGAAGCTGCCAGAGCTGCAGCTCCTCCTTTCCTCCTCTCACTGTCTGATGGAGGTTGATGACGGAGCAGAGCTCTGCTTTCCACAACTCCTCAACTCCTCCTGCAGGAAGCCGACACTTCCTTGGTCCGAAGCTGTATTTCTGTCTTCCATCTCTCTGCTCACTGTGGCTCTCAACCTGCTTGTCATCATTTCAGTTTCCCACTTCAGGCAGAGATCAATTTCTCAGAACAGTCTTCACTTATAAAGTTTTAGATAAAGAGAATGTACCTTTTGCCTTTTGCTAGTAATGTTTTTCCATTTTTTTGGACAATTCTTTGATACTACGTGTAATTATACTTTTCTCTTTCCCTCCAGGCAGCTCCACACACCCACCAACATCCTCCTCCTCTCTCTGGCTGTCTCAGACTTTCTCGTGGGCTTCCTGGTGATGCCGGGAGAAATCCTCCGAAAAACAGTCTGCTGGTTTCTTGGTGACCTCATGTGTTCTTTGTATACATATGTATCGTACATTGTTCCCTTTTCCTCAATAGGAGACATGGTGCTCATATCAGTTGACCGCTATGTTGCTATTTGTCACCCTCTGCATTATACCACCAGAATCAGTGTGAGAAGAGTTAAACTCTGTGTTTGTCTGTGTTGGTTCTGTTCTGTTTTCTACAGCAGTTTCTTTGTAAAAGATGACCTGACTCAACCAGGCAGGTATAAATCCTGCTACGGAGAGTGTGTGATTGTTGTTGACCCCCTTGCTGAAGCAGTTAACCTTGTTTTGACCTTTATTGTTCCAGTTACTGTCATCATAGTTCTGTATATGAGAGTGTTTGTAGTGGCTGTGTCTCAGGCTCGTGCCATGCGCTCTCACATCACAGCTGTCACACTCCAACGTTCAGTGACTCTAACAGCAAAGAAATCTGAGCTGAAAGCAGCCAGGACTCTTGGTGTCCTTGTAGTTGTGTTCCTATTATGCTTATTCCCATATTATGGTGTAGCTCTTGCAGGGGATGGCTTGCTTAATATCTTGTCTGTAAACTTTGTGATATATCTGTGTTATTTTAACTCATGTCTAAACCCTGTGATTTATGCCATGTTCTACCCCTGGTTTAGAAAATCACTTAAACTCATTGTTACTCTTCAGATTCTGCAACCTGGCTCCTGTGAGGCAAACATACTGTAGAGAGGCTGTGGTGTGATTGAAATAATATCTGCTCTACAATGTTTATAATTAATTCAAAATCCAACAGTGGAAGTGAAATTTATTTCTTCTTTCTTTTTAAATAGTATATACACAGTATATTTATGTATTTACCAGTTGGTAGAAACCAAACCCTTTTTGTACCTAACCCATATAATCCACAAATGTGACAGAGGCTGTGGGAGGAGAAAGTGAAACAGCATTCATGTACAAAATGACTGTTCTACAACATGTGAATTTTAGATCCACTTGACTATTATCAATACTTTGTGCTACAGACACTTTTCATTTTGAATAAAAAGGGTTAGTAATATACACATCTATAAATTCAAGTGACTTTTTGTATATAACATTTTATGATTTAGATCAATAACTGACCACTTCTGAATAATGAATGAATAATCTGAATAATTAGATCATAATAAACACCCTGCACTTTTTCTCTGTTCATCTACTTTCATCTAGTAAGCTGTGAAATGACAAACATGATGCACATATTAAGTCTTTTCTTTCAGGAAACCTTTTTCTTTGTAACAGCAAAAATTGCAGAGCAACACAACACTTCTACTGTTATTTTACATTGTGGCTGATGTAACAAAACTCTCATATGCTTTACAGGTATCAAATTCCACCAGCTTGACTGTGTGGTTATTAAACTGAAATAAACTGAATTAAATAAGCATTATGAATCATTTTGGGACACATTATTTTGATGCTATTTATTCAAGTTCACATAGCGATATACTCTGTAAAATGCTGTATACACTATAGAAAGTTAAATAATACTTTACAATATACGTTGTATATTGCATTTAATCAATCAGTTGAAAGAACCCTAACCCTAGTCTTCACTTAGACTTCATTTAGACAGGGAGAAAACAAAAGTTAAACACACACCAATAAGGTAGACCCAACAGAACAACACAAAATTAAATATAAATTTAGAAATTCAATGGCCTCAAGTTGTTCTTAGATTTGTTCTTAAGAAAGTACCTAAGAAAGATCTATGCTTGATTCATGACAGCAGTTTGAGGGCAGCTGTGTTTTTAGAATGACGATGCCACTGTCTTCAACTCGTTCTCACTCCCACTTGTCACATATGGACACATGGTCAAGACCTGTCAGCATCAGTTTGTAACACACTAGGGATCCCCATAGCATCATAGTTCAAGTCAATGGGGAAAGCCCTGTAGTGTCACTTTTGATCGGTAGGTATGTGATATTTAATAAAAAGGACAGAGTATGGCGGTTTTTGGGATGGATAGTGTGCCTGAAACAGGATTTTCAATGAAAAACTTAAGCAGTTCACAAATGGAAGTACAGCTGCAAGAAGTAAGCAGTGGATGTAAAGCAAAAAAACAAAACAATGCATGAAATGAAATTACTTATGAGAGTAGGGAGCAATTAATTGCTCATGAACTTTGACCCCAAGTTATCTAGACCTAGGAGTGTATTTATTTTAAAAACCATATAATCATATAATTCTTTGTAAAATAATGAATATAATTACTTGAAAAGAAGTAAGTAAATGAAATGGTTTACATAGGATGGAAGAAAATGGAATATTTACTTATTTTGCACAAACATGTCAACTTTCAAATGTATTTAAGAGTTCTCTTGAGTGGGCATAGATTATGCAAACTAATCCCAAATAAGAAAATATCAGTGAATGCCACAATCTTCGTGCAAACTTTCTGAAAAAATTGGATCCTCAGAAAAGTTGGTGAATGAGGCCCAATTTTAGGGGTTCAGCAATTCTTATTAGTCACATACACTAACATGTAGTGAAATGTAGGGTTGTATACCTTTAAGGCTGTGTCAAATAAATACTGGTGTGCAACAAATAAAAATAAGTAAATATGTATAAATGTAAATAATTACATTTATAATTAGTGGTGGGCCGTTATCGGCGTTAACGTGCTGCGTTAATGTGAGACTCTTATCGGGCGACAAAAAAAATATCGCCGTTAATCCCAGATAGCAAATTTGCTGTGGCCCGGATCCGGCCCACACCTGACACGTTCATCTGGCCCACATACCGCGTGGAATGATGGCACTTGGGCGGTCCACTCCTGTTTGCCAGATCTGGGCCGCAAGCGAGCCGCAACCATGCCGCATGTCAACCACAAACAAACCAAATAAAACCAGAACTGGCCTAATCTGGGCCACAGGCTATTTTTATTCTGGCCCAGATGTGGCCCAGATTCCATATTCTCATTCGGCCCACATACCGCGTGGAATGATGGCACTTGGGCGGTCCACTCCTGTTTGCCAGATCTGGGCCGCAAGCCAGCCGCAACCATGCCGCATGTCAACCACAAACAAACCAAATAAACCAGAACTGGCCCTAATCTGGGCCACAGGCTATTTTTATTCTGGCCCAGATGTGGCCCAGATTCCATATTCTCATTCGGCCCACATACCGCTTGGAATGATGGCACTTAGGCGGTCCACTCCTGTTTGCCAGATCTGGGCACTAGCGAGCCGCAACCATGCCGCATGTCAACCACAAACAAACCAAATAAACCAGAACTGGCCCTAATCTGGGCCACAGGCTATTTTTATTCTGGCCCAGATGTGGCCCAGATTCCATATTCTCATTCGGCCCACATACCGCTTGGAATGATGGCACTTGGGCGGTCCACTCCTGTTTGCCAGATCTGGGCCGCAAGTGAACCGCAACCATGCCGCATGTCAACCACAAACAAACCAAATAAACCAGAACTGGCCCTAATCTGGGCCACAGGCTATTTTTATTCTGGCCCAGATGTGGCCCAGATTCCATATTCTCATTCGGCCCACATACCGCTTGGAATGATGGCACTGGGCGGTCCACTCCTGTTTGCCAGATCTGGGCCACAAGTGAACCGCAACCATGCCGCATGTCAACCACAAACAAACCAAATAAACCAGAACTGGCCCTAATCTGGGCCACAGGGTATTTTATTCTGGCCCAGATTCCATATTCTCATCCGCCCACATACCGCGTGGAATGATGGCACTTAGGCGGTCCACTCCTGTTTGCCAGATCTGGGCCGCAAGTGAACCGCAACCACGCCGCGATGTCAACCACAAACAAACCAAATAAACCAGAACTGGCCCTAATCTGGGCCACATGGTATTTTTATTCTGGCCCAGATTCCATATTCTCATCCGGCCCACATACCGCGTAGAATGATGGCACTTGGGCGGTCCACTCCTGTTTGCCAGATCTGGGCCACAAGTGAACCGCAACCACGCCGCATGTCAACCACAAACAAACCAAATAAACCAGAACTGGCCCTAATCTGGGCCACAGGCTATTTTTATTCTGGTCCAGATTCCATATTCTCATCCGGCCCACATACCGCGTGGAAGGATGGCACTTGGGCGGTCCACTCCTGTTTGCCAGATCTGGGCCACAAGTGAACCGCAACCATGCCGCATGTCAACCACAAACAAACCAAATAAACCAGAACTGGCCCTAATCTGGGCCACATGGTATTTTTATTCTGGCCCAGATTCCATATTCTCATCCGGCCCACATACCGCATAGAATGATGGCACTTGGGCGGTCCACTCCTGTTTGCCAGATCTGGGCCACAAGTGAACCGCAACCACGCCGATGTCAACCACAAACAAACCAAATAAACCAGAACTGGCCCTAATCTGGGCCACAGGCTATTTTATTCTGGTCCAGATTCCATATTCTCATCCGCCCACATACCGCGTGGAAGGATGGCACTTGGGCGATCCACTCCTGTTTGCCAGATCTGGGCCACAAGTGAACCGCAACCATGCCGCATGTCAACCACAAACAAACCAAATAAACCAGAACTGGCCCTAATCTGGGCCACAGGCTATTTTTATTCTGGCCCACATTTGGGCCACATTACATTACATACTGTCATCCGGCCCACATACCGCATGGAATGATGGCACTTGGGCGGTCCACTCCTGTTTGCCAGATCTGGGCCACAAGTAGGCCGTAACCATGCCACATGTCAACCACGAACAAACCAAATAAACCAGAACTGGACCAAATCTGTCCAACAGTTCACATTTATTCTGGCCCAGGTCTGGCCCACACCTCATGTTGTGTGTATGTATGTTTGTGTACATACACACACACACATACATACACATTTACATACATAAAGTACACTGTACACACCAATTCACTCACTCAACTTGAAAAAAATTGTGGAAACTGCTTGCACACAAAACCCTTAAGTTACGCCTAACACAAAATAATTGTCACATGAACCTTGTCCAGAAATCTAAATCAAAAATATTTAAAATATTATAGAATACAAAATCCATGGTTGTGTAAGAAAACATCTAGACATTATGGTCTAAAGTGTATCTTTTATTTAGCAAACTGTAGAAACATGACACTGCATTGAACTCTAAGGGCCAGAATCAAGGCTATAGTAGCTTAACATCTCAACATTTATGCAAGTACTTTTCTTACACTATTTTTGTAGTTTACAGTTTTGGCATTGTGTTTTAAAGACAATAGTAGTTTCAGTTTTACTCTATCCACATTTAGCAGGATTTCCTGAGTGAACTTGTATTATAAATCTAGCCTTTTGAGCACTCAGACTGGATAACATACAGCCATACAAATACAGTAGTACATCAGGCTAACAATCAGTCCAGTGAAAGACAACCTGATCCTGCAGGAAGACCTTGACTTCAGATGGTATGGCATCATCTTTACAGTCAGCAGTGACTTGTGCAATGGTAGGACCTCGGTTGGCACGCTCCTGGAAAATATGCCCAAAAATGTACAATTACAAACCACTTAACCCCTAGTGCGATCTCTGACATGTATAGCAATTGTAAGTTGCTGTGGATAAAAGCGTCAGCTAAATGAATAAATGTTAATGTTAACATCATGCAAACTCCTCATAGAAGACCACAGCTGACCAGGACCAGGCACAATGACAATCCAATTTGCGTGACACTACAGTATAATTTAATCATGACTGGATAAAAAAAAAAAAATCACTACACACTAGGGCTGAATGATTTTGCAAAATAATCTAATTGCTATTTTTTTTAAACCAATATTGCAAATGCGATTTAATTTGCAATTAATCTTTAAGCTCTTTACCATCTGTAATATTCAAAACGCAGAAGCAGTAAATCAGTGTATAGTATGATTTTAGATAGATTAAAGTTACACTGTTCTTTCTTGTGGGTCAGTTCTGTGTTATGATGAATTAGGTAGAATTATTATTATGAGCAATAAGATATATCAAATTATAATAATATGAGAAAGACAATTTGGCATGGCATTAAATAATATGATATAATATCATCAGGTCGGCCTACCTTTTCACCACAGCAGTAAGTGCTCTATACAAAACCCACAGTTCAACCACCAATTAATGAGTCCTGATCTCAGTTCAAATCTCCTGGGGCCAGTTGTTCAAAGGTAAACTGATCGGATTTTGGTTATCGGATTGGATCAAATCTTGAAAATGGGGGGCCAGTTGTTCAAAACATTTAATCTGGATCAAAATGATCCGATTGGAAATCCCATTTCTTCCTATCCAGGATCAGGTAATCCGTCTTACTTTTATGCGGTTTTCAAAGCAACATTGGACTGGATCACCCTCATCCAGATACACAGTTTTCAAGATTACCAAATCCGGATTACCAGTGCTCTAAATGGGACAACATATCATAATGTGTGCTACCAGCTATGTAAGAACAGGTAGAAGAGCCAACATGGGGTCACTGTAAGTGTTTCTTATTTTGAGACAAAACACAAAATAACATAAACATCCACTTCATAATTTATTTTATGTCCCACATCTGAACCACAACAAAATAAACAACAAACATACATTAACAAATACATTGTGGACATTTTGAAAACGTCTTAAAAAATGAATATATTATTTTTTGTTTGTTATTGAAATCTGTTTGGGGATTATTTCATGGGGACAAGATAATTTTTATTTTATTTTTACTTTACTATACTGAATAGCTTAATTGTTAGCCTATGTCTACTTTATCACTGTTACAACGGTTACACAAGTCAAGTGCAAAATATAAATGTAATGTAATATAATGTATTATTTGACCAATTTTAAAGTTTTACTACATTTTCTTCCTGAAATCCAGCTTGAAATCCTACCCCCCTGTTGGGATCAGGATAATCCTGTTTTTTTGGATCAAAGTTATCCAAATCCCACTGACAAGTTTTGAACAACACAAACTGAACTTTTGATCCAGATTAAAACTAGGATTGGATTCTGTGATCTAATCTGATTTCAGATTCCTTCTTTCCCTTTTGAACAACCCGTTTTCAAGATTTGATCCAATCCGATAACCAAAATCCGATCAGCTTACCTTTGAACAACTGGCCCGGTTGTAAAACTTTAAAATTGGTCACATAATACATTTGTATCATTTAGTGTATATACTTCTATTCATATTTTGCACTTGACTTGTGTAACCGTTGTAACAGTGATAAAGTAGACATAGGCTAACAATTAAACTATTCAGTATAGTAAAGTAAAAATAAAATAAAATTTATCTTGTCCCCATGAAATAATCCCCCCAAACAGATTTCAATAACAAACAAAAATAATATATTCATTTTTTGGTCATTCATCTCTGTATATTAATTTCAAAGAAACTAATGTCCACAATGTATTTGTTAACGTATGTTTGTTGTTTATTTTGTTGTGGTTCAGATGTGGGTCATAAAATAAATTATGATTAGAAGTGGATGTTTATGTTATTTTTGTGTTTTGTCTCAAAATAATAAACACTTAAAGTGACCCCATGTTGGCTCTTCTACCTGTTCTTTACATAGCTGGTAGCACACATTGTGATATGTTGTCCCATTTAGAGCACTGGTAATCCGGATTTGATAATCTTGAAAACTGTGTATCTGGATCAGGGTGATCCAGTCCAATGTTGCTTTGAAAAACCGGCATAAAAGTAAGACGGATTACCTGATCCTGGATAGGAAGAAATGGGATTTCCAAATCCGGATCATTTTGATCCAGATTAAATGTTTTGAACAACTGGCCCTGGAGTCCATCTTTCTGTATCCCCGTAAGCAAACTAAAAATACTCAGTTTGAGGTTCAATTCAAAAGTTGGCTAACTGAAAATACAACAGAGTGACACCTCTCGTGTTTAATAGACAAGCTTAGTAATTCTCCGACAACACCGGAGTCCCCCTCCTCCCCGCAGCCTCCCTCCTCCCCCGCAGCCTCTGATGCTGGTGAGCAGCACCGGCTGTAGCCAGGCTGTAACTCGGGACAGACTGGGCTTCTTTCGGACTTAGGCGTTTAGTTTGAAACGCCAATTTACAGATATTTCCTGAGCTGACTGGTGGCTGTGTGTGTAATGCAGGCTGATCGACACAATACGCTTACCTTACTACACACGTCTTTCTGTTGTGCATTTTTCCGTCCATCAAAGCCGCGGATGGCCCGACGAATTTGCCCACCACCATGTTACCCCTGGTGGCAGGTGCTAATTCCTATTCCTATCCGAATTCCTATATAATATTCAATTGCTGCGCACAAAAACACACATGATTCGACTGTCAGTCGACTATAGGCAGTACTTGAAGATTCTGATTCGACTATGTAAATCGGGGACAGCCCTAGTGGCACTGTAATGCTAGCAGGCTGAGTTGGATAAAAAAAAAACATGGAGTACAGTAAAGAAAAATCTCAAAAGATTTTGAAAAAGGGTTATTTCTGATCCGATTAAAATGTGCTTGAATGTGCCCCTGTACTGATCTTTAAGATCTGCTCAGGACATTCTTATAATTTACCTGAGTATGCTTTTACAATGGAGAAGAGATCTTCTGGGCACTTCTGCCAAATTCTCCTTGCATCTCTCTGGCGTCCGCTAGCAAACTATCTGTGTGAGAAACACATGAGAAAAGTATAACAATTAACAATCAAATCACCCTAATTCAATAGCTCTAAATCTGTGCACTTTATGTAAGTTACCTGATGTTCCTGGAAAAGAGCTGGCCATCTTTCCTGAAAATGAAGCACAGACTGTTACTTAGATCCATTTTGAACATCTTAAAATACAGTGCTACCACTTCATCAGTTTCTGAGTGGAAACCCTACATACAGTCATCCTTACCTATGAGATGAAGTTAAAACCCGTCTCAAACACTCTGTCACTAATATCTCACTGGATACAAATCTAAAATTTCAGAAAAATAAATCATATTCCTGACATCAACATGAGTGAAGTTTGGAAAGAATGGTGAACTTGCAGTCTCTCTTCCTGTCCCCTCCTCCTGCTGCTGCTGATGGAGGGGAGGGTTCAGCCAGCAGCTGATTTTATGAGTGTAATATTTTAATGTACGTGGCAAACTAAGCTAAACTAAAGACAGAAATCTTTAACTTTAGCTTGTTTATAACAATTAGCTATTAGACGAATCAGCGCTGTGCGCAGCTGCGGTGGATGACAGACTGAGCAGATTAAAATATTACACTCTACATGTTTATGCCAAACAGGTGTATTGATAAAGTCCTGCTTTTTTTACTCGCAAAGGTTTTATTGCACCACGTACTTACACCATAGACTGTATATAAAAAGACTTACACTAACGAACGTAGCTGTCGTCAACTTCGGTAACGTCAGCTGATCAGCTGGCTGACTTCACTCTGTGTGTGTGTGTGTGTGTGTGTGTGTGTGTTGTTGTGTGTGTGTGTGTGTGTGTGTGTGTGTGAGGCGCTCTGCAGAGACAGAGGAGGGGAGAGAGGCTGCAGGTCATGCATCCTCATTGTTGAGCCCTGGATGAGAAAGAAACGAAATAGATCTGTCGTTAGCTATTTCCAGTAACGTTAGCTAGCTTTTGTTGTCATAGCCTTTATTCCGGCCGGGCCACAAGGTTGTTTCTGGGCGGATTGCTCAACGCATCGTTCACACTTGTCGGGACATTTCTCCCTGCAACAACTCCAATTTATAAATCTAATGTCGATACTGTTGAAAATGTCTAGTTTATGTTGCATTCAACTGTATTAAGTCACATTTATTTCTAGCAACTTCTAACAACACATGTTCGACATTAGTCACGTTTTGCACAACGTCAAACGGGATTAACCTCAGTTTGTTGTCTACAAAGTTTAGCTATAATCCAATTAAAACAGAATTAATTTGGCCTTACCATTTCACCGCTGATGCCTCTGGTGTAATCCACTGTCGTTACTTGAGCTCGAAACTTCAGATGATGCTAACGACCGTGTCCTGCAGCTTCTGATTGGCTGCCAGCTGTGGTTTATGTCCTCGTCATCATCCTCCTCGCTACCTATTGGTTGCCGCCTGAAACTTAAATTTTAAAATAATGCGCGGCTTTCCCTACAATAATAACGTATTTCCATATATTATTGATCATTATGTTGTATTTGCATAATAAATGACATGGAAATTTATTGTATTAGGGCCTATTTTTACTTGCTCACAGACATTTAGATGTATCAATATGTTTTTATCCACTTTTTAATGCTAACCACATTATTTTCAGTAAAGTTGATACTTTTTTAATGTAGTGGAGTTCACAGAAAAGACCTCCTCATATGCATAGTTTTCCTGTAGGCCAGTAATAGTATGTCAATTTATCTGTAGTAGTTATAAATTCCCATCTCATAAACAGCACTGTCCACATTGATTGTAATCATAATTTTTTATTATTTATTATTTTGAATATATAAGATATTACCGCCTTTATCTAATCAGGTATTCCTGTTGAGTTCAATATATTTTATGAGAGATCTAAGTTTTCAGACAAAGAAATCCAAACATTCTCAGACATACAAACTCACATTAGAGCAATTAAGGTGACATAAACATAATATAGATGAACGTTTATTTGATGGTCTTATGGTGATGGTGCAGGGCGTGGTGACTAAAGGCCGTATTTCTATTTACATAATTTTCATCAACACCAAACCATTTTGCCCAGGTGTACCATCTGCATTTGATGTATTTCTGTCCGCTTCCTTTAATTTGTCCTCATCTGTATGTTACCTTTTATCACAATCAACTCTTGTGTTGACTATCTGACAGGGACATCATGTTGTATCTGTATGTTAATGTTTAAAAACTAGCTATAATCTTGTCAACCTGATTGTTCACACTGGGATGCTATGTTGGCCTCTTTCAAAGTCCAGGAACCCCAGGGGTCTTTGAGGTGGTTCCAGGGGTCCCCAGCAAAAGGGAAATACTTTATTTTTGTTACAATTATATCCATTGGTAGCACAGTGACAGAATGTCTCACTATTTTAGTCATGGGTTACACGCTCTGTAATAAAACATCTAAAAGCAAAAAATCCTATCAGATGGGGACCCTGGGACAAAATCTTATCAAATGAGGGTCCGTGGTCTAATTTGAAATAGTTTATTGGTCCCTGATGTGAAAAGTACCAAAGAGTACCACTGCTTTAAACACAACATCAATTCCATGTCTTTGTCCTGGTACAGGTCAGATGGACATCAACTGAGGGGCCAGACAATTAATTCCTGCTATTCCTTAATATTTTTCCAAAGGTCACAGAGAACATTGTCTTTAATGTTGCTATTAGAGCCCAGTGTGAGAGTAGTGCTTGTAAATTTGAGTTGTTTATTTTTGTCAAAAATAATTTTAAAAAGATTATCTAATGACCATTTACAGCATTGCCGTAAATTTACCAAAAAGTGGCCCATAATTGTTGTTAACTACGTGGCCCACATTTGGTTCATCACATGTGGGCCACATTAGGCTCACACCTTGATCCGCCAATGTTGACTTTGCCGTAAATTGACCAAAAGTGGCCCTTAATTGTTGTTAACTATTTGGCCCACATTTGGTACATCACATGTGGGCCACCTTAGGCTCAAACTCAGATTAGCAAGTACGGATTGGGCCTGACCTGTACCTGAAGTGGCCCACATCCGTTTTATCAAATTAGGGCCACACATGCGATCAGTCAAATGTGGGCCACCTTAGGCTCACACCTTGATAGGCCAATGCTGGCTTTGCTGTAAATTTCCCAAAAGTGGCCCTTAATTGTTGTTGTTTACGTGGCCCACATTTGGTTCTTCACATGTGGGCCACATTAGGCTCACACCTTGATTGGCCAATGCTGGCTGGGCCAAAATGTCCCAAAAGTGGCCCATAATTGTTGTTGTTTACGTGGCCCACATTTGGTTCATCACATGTGGGCCACATTAGGCTCACACCTTGATTGGCCAATGCTGGCTTTGCCGTAAATTGACCAAAAGTGGCCCATAATTGTTGTTGTTTCACGTGGCCCACATTTGGTTCATCACATGTGGGCCACCTTAGGCTCACACTCAGATTAGCCAGTACGGATTGGGCCTGACCTTTACCTGAAGTGGCCCACATCCGTTTTATCATATTAGGGCCACACGTGCAATGTCAAATGTGGGCCACATTAGGCTCACACCTTGATCGGCCAATGCTGGCTTTGCCGTGAAATTGACCAAAAGTGGCCCTTAATTGTTGTTGCTTACGTGGCCCACATTTGGAACATCACATGTGGGCCACCTTAGGCTCACACTCAGATTAGCAAGTACGGATTGGGCCTGACCTTTACCTGAAGTGGCCCACATCCGCTTTTATTATATTAGGGCCACACATGCAATGTCAAATGTGGGCCACCTTAGGCTCACACCTTCATAGGCCAATGCTGGCTTTGCCGTGAAATTTCCCAAAAGTGGCCCTTAATTGTTGTTGTTTACGTGGCCCACATTTGGTTCTTCACATGTGGGCCACATTAGGCTCACACCTTGATTGGCCAATGCTGGCTGGGCCAAAATGTCCCAAAAGTGGCCCATAATTGTTGTTGTTTACGTGGCCCACATTTGTTCATCACATGTGGGCCACATTAGGCTCACACCTTGATTGCCCAATGCTGGCTTTGCCGTGAAATTGACCAAAAGTGGCCCATAATTGTTAGTTGTTTACGTGCCCACATTTGGTTCATCACATGTGGGCCACCTTAGGCTCACCCTCAGATTAGCCAGTACGGATTGGGCCTGACCTTTACTTGAAGTGGCCCACATCCGCTTTTATCATATTAGGGCCACACGCGTAATGTCAAATGTGGGCCACCTTAGGCTCACACCTTGATTGGCCAATGCTGGCTGGGCCAAAAGTCCCAAAAGTGGCCCATAATTGTTAGTTGTTTACGTGGCCCACATTTGGTTCATCACATGTGGGCCACCTTAGGCTCACACTCAGATTAGCCAGTACGGATTGGGCCTGACCTTTACCTGAAGTGGCCCACATCCGCTTTATCAAATTAGGGCCACATCGTGCAATGTCAAATGTGGCCCACATTTGGCTCTCACACTCTGATTGGCTAGTGCCGGCTTTGCCGTAAATTTCCCAAAAGTGGCCCATAATTGTTGTTGTTTACGTGGCTCACATTTGGTTCATCACATGTGGGCCACATTAGGCTCACACCTTGATCGGCCAATGTTGGATTGCCGTAATTTACCAAAAGTGGCCCTCAAGTGTTGTTAACTATTTGGCCCACATTTGGTACATCACATGTGGGCCACCTTAGGCTCACACTCAGATTAACCAGTACGGATTGGGCCTGACCTTTACCTGAAGTGGCCCACATCCGCTTTGTATTATATTAGGGCCACATATGCAATGTCAAATGTGGGCCACATTTGGCTCACACTCTGATTGGCTAGTGCCGGCTTTGCCGTAAATTTCCCAAAAGTGGCCCATAATTGTTAGTTGTTTACGTGGCCCACATTTGGTTCATCACATGTGGGCCACATTAGGCTCACACCTTGATCGGCCAATGTTGGATTGCCGTGAATTTACCAAAAGTGGCCCTCGAAAGTGTTGTTAACTATTTGGCCCACATTTGGTACATCACATGTGGGCCACCTTAGGCTCACACTCAGATTAGCCAGTACGGATTGGGCCTGACCTTTACCTGAAGTGGCCCACATCCGTTTTATCAAATTAGGGCCACACATGCAATGTCAAATGTGGCCCACATTAGGCTCCACCTTGATCGGCCAATGTTGGATTGCCGTAAATTTACCAAAAGTGGCCCTCAAGTGTTGTTAACTATTTGGCCCACATTTGGTACATCACATGTGGGCCACCTTAGGCTCACACTCAGATTAGCCAGTACGGATTGGGCCTGACCTTTACCTGAAGTGGCCCACATCCGTTTTATCAAATTAGGGCCACACATGCAATGTCAAATGTGGCCCACATTTGGCTCACACTCTGATTGGCTAGTGCCGGCTTTGCCATAAATTTCCCAAAAGTGGCCCATAATTGTTGTTGTTTACGTGGCCCACATTTGGATCATCACATGTGGGCCACATTAGGCTCACACTTTGATCGGCCAATGTTGGATTGCCGTGAATTTACCAAAAGTGGCCCTCAAGTGTTGTTAACTATTTGGCCCACATTTGGTACATCACATGTGGGCCACCTTAGGCTCACACTCAGATTAGCCAGTACGGATTGGGCCTGACCTTTACCTGAAGTGGCCCACATCCGCTTTTATCAAATTAGGGCCACACATGCAATGTCAAATGTGGCCCACATTTGGCTCACACTCTGATTGGTTAGTGCCGGCTTTGCCGTAAATTTCCCAAAAGTGGCCCATAATTGTTGTTAACTATGTGGCCCACATTTGCATCATTGCATGTGGGCCACATTAGGCTCACATCCATTTTGTCAGGGCCGCAAGAAGGCCGGAAGTGCCGCATAATTGCCTGAAGTGGCCCGCAATCGTTTGCTATCTGGGATCTATTCTCAAAGTTGGGTTGGAAGCTGGGTCTGTACTACGCAAGCTATGATGACTTTCACCTTGATATTTTAGCGCAGATGTATACTGAATTGCATTGTAGGGGGCAAGAACAAGTCTTTGAACCTGTGTGTACGCAAACTGTGAAATTACCACATCAAACGTGACGTGCTAACATGGATGCAGCTGTTGCTGCGTGCCATTTACCTCGGAGGTCGGAGCTGGGAATGACGTCACACCCGACTTGACGGTGTTACAGTTACAACCTCGCTCGGCCAGCTGTTTGCTTACAACTAGCCAGGTTACCTATTGATGCGCCGGTTGATTAAAAAACGCATTGTGTGGTATTTACTCACACTAACTGTAGCAACACGTCCACAGACAGCTGTTGGACAGCACTTTGTGTACGAACATTTCTGAAGCCGCCGGGTTTGCACCTTGTGCAATGCGGAATTAGTTTTCCAGTCTCAAGTACCACCTAAATGCAAAGCACATCACACACTATACACAAGTACATCTTATTGAACATGATTTATTTTCATCACCAATTATCATAGTAGAACAGCTTTCTCAAGCAGTTTGTGATGCATTTTGGAAACAGGAGATGAGCCCCTGGTCTAATGCGCCACCTGGCTTGAAACCCGTTCACACACATATTCTGAATGCCTTCGGCAGAATTCAAATGAGCCATTTTAATCTAGATTAATCTAGATTAATTTCAAAATTAATCTAGATTAATCTAGATTAAAAAAATTAATCTATGCCCACCCCTAAAATGTATACATACAGTAAAAATAGTAATGGACATCACATTTATATGTAAAATGTATTGTAAATCTTTTTTCTTTTTTCCCCAGTCCCCTTTCTATTGACAAAGTGATGCACTGTATCAAATGTATACAGTAAACTTTCAGTTTGCAAAAATAAATAAAACTTTACATTTACCTGTTCTCTTCTCTAAATGTCCTGATTATGGTGGCCACAGAGAATCTGCTCAAATTGGGTTGTACTATTTGTCTTGCTTCTCTATCCCAGCTGACATCGGGCGAATGGCAGGGTACACCCTAGACAGGTCAGAGAATGGGGTTTAGTGTTTTAGCAATTGTAAAAAACTGCAATAAAAGCAGTTTATTCTGAGCCTCTCCCGCGAGCAAAAAGCATTGTTGTCAGAGCATATTCCAGGCCAACGACGGGTGTTTTTTTTTGAACGCTGTTCCCGGCTCTTCTCCCCCCAGTTTATCAGCTCTCCACCGGCCAACAGAATTTCAATCGCCTGCTCTGCCTGGCCCTCTCCACACAACGCTCTAAAACCGTATGTGATCTACGAACAATCTCAGTGTTGATTGCCTCTCCCCTCTTTAAGGAGCAAAACCTGGAGAGGCTGGTCCAACACCAGTATTGTGCATATGAAGCCTCACTCTTGTGACAGAGCCCCCCAGACCATAGATCGGAATCTGCTTCGTTGTAGGACTGGAGGTTTCTTTATACACAACATACGAGCGCCTGCTGAATAGAAAAAAGCTAATGAGTATTGTGTGCCGGTGTGCTTATATACACCTCCGGTTATGCCGTCACACTTTACCGTTCTATTAGAGCCAATAGGATTGGAGTAGTTTCATTCACATTCAGCCCTGCTACGCCTAGAGGTGTTTCCATAGTGTCGTAACCGACGCAGTTCGAGTTCCCTCGAAGGGGAACGACCGTTCCCGCCTCACCGAACTGGAGGTATGAGGTCAGGGGGGCGTTGTCGGCACAAATTTGGCGTTGTCGGCTCGTCACACGCGTGAGGGGACTTTGACACTCGGAGCTGAAGGTGGAAACCGTGCATGGCCAGAGTCCTGGACTCTGGGACTTCAAACCTACCCTCCAAAAATAGGGTGAGACGTTGAGGGCCTGACGCCTGAGTGTCTGGGATTCCCTCACCGCTGTGATCTACAAAGAACCTAGTGGCCGGCAGCACTCTCTTTTCGGTGAGTAGGTTGTTCAAGTGGAACGATTCTCGCTTCCTCTCAGGGTGAAGCGTGACAGACGTGTCAGCAGGGCAGGCCTGGGGCCGCTGTGTGAATCGGCAAAGCTTTGTGTTAAAGGTACTAGTCAAGAAATCACTGTGGGACAGTGGATTTCTTAAAAACACCTGGGACCTTCTGTTGCAACAGTTGTTTGGTTCAGGGACCCACGGTGTCCCCGACCCAACGGTGTCCCCGACCGGAGTGTGATTGACGGGACTCACTGTAAAACCGGTCTAAGATTTTACTATTTTACACTGGATTTCATAAGCGTGTGTATATGACGCTTCAGATGAGAACGGGTTGCTCCACAGCAGCCATCGCTCCCGTTGGTCATCTTATGCCTATGAATGCTACCTTTGGCCAGACACTCAAGCTATCCTCAATGTTCAATGGCCATGAGTGCCCTATATCTGCTAACGCATTTATCAATGTTACGTACTATATATTAACTGCTGGGTTCAACTTACTGGCTATGTTAACTTAAACTAGCAAATCCTTATTAATTCAAGTTGCCTCACTGCATGTCATTTAGTCTAACTGGCTTTACTAAGTGCTCAGCTGGGTCCACTTGCTGGCATTTTCATGTAAGCGCGTTGAAGGCCACAGAGGTTTGCCAGTGTGATCAGTTTGAAGATCTTTGCTCCTGCTCTCTGCCTCTGACTTTCCATAAAGGTGCGTTGAAGGGCAGGGAGATCCCATACCGGCAAACATAACTTACTGCAGTTTCTTTTATTTTTGGTGACCCTTCATCAATTATTCATCATTACAAATTAGTTTAGTGGTAATAATTAAATTACTAATACCTATCTTTGATATTTGATAACCAAAATACCCTACTAGGTTGTCGACAGAAAGGATTGGAGAGGATTGGAGGAGGAAGTGATGAAGGCGATGATGATGAGAGGAGGTGCATCAGCGTCCAACAGTGACTGAGAGAGAGAGGAGAGGAGGGACAAACTAAAAGTTAGAAAGAGATAAAACAACTGTATGATAAAGCGTTCTGGTCAGAGCTGCAGCTCCTCCTTTCCACCTCTCACTGTCTGATGGAGGTTGATGACGGAGCAGAGCTCTGCTTTCCACAACTCCTCAACTCCTCCTGCAGGAAGCCGACACTTCCTGGGTCTGAAGCTGTATTTCTGAACACTCTTCTCTCCTCCATCTCTCTGCTCACCGTGGCTCTCAACCTGCTTGTCATCATCTCAGTCTCCCACTTCAGGCAGAGATCAATTTCTCAGCAGAGTTTTAGACATACATGTACTTTAAACTTTTAAACTTACATTTTCCATTTTATGTAATAATACTTTCCTCTTTCCCTCCAGGCAGCTCCACACACCCACCAACATCCTCCTCCTCTCTCTGGCTGTCTCAGACTTTCTCGTGGGCCTCCTGCTGATGGCGGTAGAAATCCTACGAAAAACATCCTGCTGGTATCTTGGTGACCTCATGTGTTCTCTGTATATTTGTGTATCGTACATTATTCCCTCTGCTTCAGTAGGAGACATGGTGCTCATTTCACTTGACCGATATGTTGCTATTTGTGACCCTCTGCATTATACCACCAGAATCACTGAGAGAAGAATTAAACTCTGTGTTTGTCTGTGTTGGTTCTGTTCTGTTTTCTACAGCAGTCTCTTTGTAAAATATGGCATGACTCAATCAGACAGGTATAATTCCTGTTATGGACACTGTGTATTGTAATTGTATTGTGATTGTATTTGACCATACTGCAGATGCAATTGACCTTGCTTTGACCTTTGTTGTTCCAGTTTTTCTCATCATAGTTCTGTATATGAGAGTGTTTGTAGTGGCTGTGTCTCAGGCTCGTGCCATGCGCTCTCACATTACAGCTGTCACACTCCAACGTTCAGTGACTCTGACAGCAAAGAAATCTGAGCTGAAAGCAGCCAGGACTCTTGGTGTTCTTGTAGTTGTGTTCCTAACATGTTTATTCCCATATTATGGTGTGTCTCTTGCAGGGAACAACTTGGTCAATACTTCATCTGCATTCCTTGGAATCTATCTGTTTTATTCTAACTCTTGTCTAAACCCTGTGGCATGTTCTACCCCTGGTTTAGAAAAGCAGTTAAACTCATTGTTACTCTTCAGATTCTGCAGCCTGGCTCCTGTGAGGCCAACATACTGTAGAGAGACTGTGGTGTGACTAAAATGAGATCTGCTCTGAAAATTTGACATTGAATTCAAATACCAAAAATTGTATTAAAGTCTCTTTCTTCTCTCTTTTTAAATAGTATATAAATGGCTTATGTATATATTTATATATTACTTATATATAAAATAAACAATGAGATTATAATTCCTATATCCCACAAATGTCACAGGAGAGGTGGGTGAAGCCTGTAGGAGGAGAAAATGGAACAGCATTTGTGTACACAATGACTGTTCAAAACCCTGTGAATTTTGGATCCACTTGCCAATTATCAATCCTTTGTGCTACAGACACATTTCCTGTTGTATATAAATGGTTGTTTATATACACATCTTTAAACTCAAATGAATTAATAATCACAACATTTCAGATGTCCCGTTTTATAATTTATTTTAAATGCAAAATAACTGACGCAGTTCAAAGATTCAGAATACTCAGATCACAGAGCAGAGATGCTCGTCATCTATAGGAAGGAACAATATAAAGTATATCATAAGCACAATTTCTCTGTTCAGTAGGAACATATTAATAGTCTCTTCTCTCAGTAAACCTTTTTTAAAACTTTAGATACGAGGAAACAAAACAAGAAACACACACACACTCATAAGGTAAACCCAAAATCAGATATGCAATGAATTCTAGGGGTTCAAAAGTCTTTGTCACACACAGTATCATGTATAGTGAAATAAAATGTCTTATACCTTTTTAGGCTGTGGTTAAATAAAATGAGAATTACAAAAAATACATTTCTGAACATTAAAAAATATTAAAATAGGTAATATAAGTATTAAAATGATAAAGTGTACAATGGCCTGGCATGTGCACTTGTAAATACAAGTACATGGCAACTGTAAGGGAAATTATACAGAATGGGTCTGAATTTAACTTTTTGCAGTAGTGTCGGCAGGCAGGGTTTTTCTTTGTCTGCCACAAAGAAATTGTATTGGCCATTGTATTTGTTTGCACTAAATAATGAAATACCATTCAGCTCATTTAGGCATAATTGAATGTGTAATGTTCATTTTCAATGTTATATATATAGGGCAGTTGCGTTGTACAGCGCCAGAAACTGTAAAGAAAAAAACAGAAATTTGTGAACACTAACCCGTGAGAGGACAGTAAGAATGGGAGTCTCCCATGAGCTAACCTCTGTTGCTCCCTGTTTACTGCTATAGTCTGCAACAGCGCTGCGTGTGACATCGTGTTATTCTTCTGCGCATGCGGGTCACTTTCAGGTCGCGGATAGTTCACTGGAGTCTGATATGGGTCACATTTAAACTATAATGTGAACTGTCAAACAAAAACAATCAGATCTGGGGGAAATATCGGAATTGTTCACAAATCAAATATTGTTCACAAATCTGTCAAAATTTGTGTAAGTGAGCTCTTCTCATTTGCCAAGATAATCCATCCAGCTCACAGGTGTGGCTTATCAAGATGCTGATCAGACAGCATGGGTGTTGCACAGGTGTGCCTTAGGCTGGTCACAAGAAAAGACCACTCAAAAACGTGCAGTTCCATTACACAGCACAATGCCACAGATGTCGCAGGTATTGTGGGAGCATTGCAATTGACAAAGGAGTAAACTGCAAGTAAAGAGCATATTAGACTTAGACATTCTAAGTCAAATTTCTGCATTTCTGATTTATTCTTGTTACATATAGTACAGTCATTAAAGTAAAGATGTTATTCTTACAGTTTTTCCTCTCTCGCTTTGGTACATTTCTCGAATCATCCTTATTGTGACACAATGACAAGTCTTTAGGGCTGTTTCACAAAAGCAAGATAAGAGATTAAGCCGGGATTTTCCAGATATCTTGGCTAAATGTAGTAGCACATAAATTACCATGGCGATTTATTCTGTGCAGCTAGCCTGCTCCAGACCAGGCTAACAGCCAGGCTTAGTTAATCCTGGTGCCTTATCTGTTCAGTCAGCGGTCACGCCGATCAGAAACCAAAGTGTTTTTTCAGTCATTCTGTGTTCTTATGTGTGTTCAGTGCAACAACCTCCATTCTCCATCCTAGAAACACTTGTCACAAAAAACTGTTTTGGTAAAAGACTGATCTCCCGGTTTTACAACATGTTGGCTGAAAACCATAAAGAAAACTCTGATACTAAAAGACGGGAGCGGATACAAGACATACAAGAAGATAGTGATTGGAGTAAAATATGCTTGAAAGCACACATGCAAACCATCAACATTCGACTGAGAATGATACAATTTAATTGGATAATGCGAACATATATCTCCCCTGTACAATTAAATAACTTTGACCCTAATATACCTGATCTATGTTATAAATGTATGGCTCTGTCCAGGAACAGAGCCAGAAGTCCAGCAATAACAACAGCCTAACAACAGCCAACTGCTAACTAGCCAGTTAGTTATCAAAGTTTGTGTTTAAGTCATTGACAGTCCCCCGAGGTAACCTATTCTAACCTTAACCATCACAGAAGTTTATAGCTAAACCCAAGTCAGTAAATATATGCATGTCGACTGGCTAACCTTACAGCTGGTTGGGTTAGCCTCCTTTGTGTTGCAATGTAATAGCAAACTGCAGCATATCATACACCTGCAGAATCAATGTTTTACATGAAATAGCCACGGTTTTGTCAAAACGTGTGTATAACGCTTCAGATGAGAACGAGTTGCTCTGCCAGGAGCTGAAACAACTACAGTAGCCATCCTCAATGTTTGATGGTTATGAGTGCCCCATATCTACTGGCCCATTTATCAATGTTAGGTATTGTTAACTGCTGGGTTCACTTAATAACTTACTAGCTATATTAACTTAAACTAGCAAATCCTTATTAATTTAAGTGGCCTCACTGCATGTCATTTAGTCTAACTGGCTTTACTAAGTGCTCAGCTGGGTCCTCTTGCTTTCCATGTGCATTGAAGGCCACAGATGTTTGTCAGTGTTTTTTTTTTGTTTGTTTTGTTTTTTTGAGGATCTTTGCTCCTGCTCTCTGCCTCTGACTTTCCCTCGAGGATGCATTGAGGGGCAGGGAGATCCCAGAACATACTGCAAAGCAAATATCAGTTTCTTTGATTAAAGTTGTCCTGATTGAATTGCGCTACATGCGGATCCCATGTTGGTGCCCCTTCATTATTCATCATTGATAATTACTTTAAAAACAGCAATGGAGCAATACACAGGGAGCATTGGAGAGAAAGTGATGAAGACGATGATGGTGATATGACGAAGAAGAGAGGAGGGACAACAGTGTCCGACAGAGACGGAGAGGAGAGGAGGGACAAACTGAATGTCAGAAAGAGATAAATCAGCTGTATGATAAAGCGTTCTGGTCAGAAGCTGCCAGAGCTGCAGCTCCTCCTTTCCTCCTCTCACTGTCTGATGGAGGTTGATGACGGAGCAGAGCTCTGCTTTCCACAACTCCTCAACTCCTCCTGCAGGAAGCCGACACTTCTTCGATCCGAAACTGTTTTTCTGCACACTCTTGTGTTCTCCATGTCTCTGTTCACTGTGGCTCTCAACCTGCTTGTCATCATCTCAGTCTCCCACTTCAGGCAGAGATCAATTTCTCAGCAGAGTTTTAGAAATACATGTACTTCAAACTTGTAAACTTACATTTTCCACAGTTTACCACTATATGTAATAATACTTTTCTCTTTCCCTCCAGGCAGCTCCACACACCCACCAACATCCTCCTCCTCTCTCTGGCTGTCTCAGACTTTCTTGTGGGCCTCCTGCTGATGCCAGGAGAAATCCTCCGAAAAACATCCTGCTGGTATCTTGGTGACCTTGTGTGTTCTCTGTATATTTGTTTATCATGCAGTATTCCCTCTACCTCAGTAGGAAACATGGTCCTCGTCTCACTCGACCGATATGTTGCTATTTGTGACCCTCTGCATTATACCACCAGAATCACTGAGAGAAGAGTTAAACTCTGTGTTTGTCTGTGTTGGTTCTGTTCTGTTTTCTACTGCAGTATAGTTATAAAAGATGACCTGACTCAATCAGGGAGGTATAATTCCTGTTATGGAGAGTGTGTGATTGTAGCTGACCATATTATAGATGCAATTGACCTTGCCTTGACCTTTGTTGTTCCAGTTACTCTCATCATTGTTCTGTATATGAGAGTGTTTGTAGTGGCTGTGTCTCAGGCTCGTGCCATGCGCTCTCACATTACAGCTGTCACACTCCAACGTTCAGTGACTCTAACAGCAAAGAAATCTGAGCTGAAAGCAGCCAGGACTCTTGGTGTTCTTGTAGTTGTGTTCCTAATATGTTTACTCCCATATTATGGTGTGTCTCTTGCAGTAGACAGCTTGCTCAGTGCTTCTTCTGTTATCATTGGGCTCTATCTGTTTTATTCTAACTCTTGTCTAAACCCTGTGATTTATGCCATGTTCTACCCCTGGTTTAGAAAAGCAGTTAAACTCATTGTTACTCTTCAGATTCTGCAGCCTGGCTCCTGTGAGGCCAACATACTGTAGAGAGGCTGTGATGTGACTGAAATGAGATCTGCTCTACAAATTTAACATTGAATTAAATACCAAAATTGTATTAAAGTTTCTTTCTTCTCACTTTTTAAATAGTTTAAATAAATGGCTTATGTATATATTCACCAGTTGTGGAAACTGAAAACTAAACAATGGGATTGTAATTCCTATATCCAATCAAACGTTACAGGAGAGGTGGGTGTACCAATGATTGCAGTCCAAAACCATATGAATTTTGGATCCACTTGCCAACTATCAATATTCTGTGCAACAGACACATTTCCTTTTTTATATAAACTATTTATATACTATATATTAATCACAACCTTTCAGATGTCCCATTTCGTAATTTATTTTAAATGCAAAAAAGCAAAATAACTGACCCAGTTCAAACATCCAGAAATCAGAATAATCAGATCACAGAGCAGAAATGCTCTTCATCTATAAGAAGGAACAATATAAACTATATCATAAGCACCATTTCTCTGTTCAGTATGAACATATTAATAGTCTCTTCTCTCAGTAAACATTTTAAACTAAAACACACAAACTCATAAGGTAAACCCAAAATCAGAAATACAATGAATTCTAGGGGTTCAAAAGTCTCTGTCACACACAGTATCATGTATAGTGAAATACAATATCTTATACGTTTTTAGGCCGTGGTTAAATGAAATGAGAATTAGAAAAAATACATTTCTGAACATTAAAAAATATTAAAATAGGTAATATATGTATTAAAATGATAAAGTGTACAATGGCCTGTCATTTACAATTGTAAATACAAGTACATGGCAACTGTAAGGGAAATTATACAGAATGGGTCTGAATTTAACTGTTTTATGACAGGCATGGATTTTCTTTTTCTGCCACACAGAAATTGTATCGGCCACTTTTGTATGCACTAAATGATGAAATACCATTCAGCTAATTTAATGTCTAATGTTCACTATATTTACACAAAAACATGGATGGTTGTATGCACTACATGACACTAAATCCAACGTACTTAACAGTAGGGCTGCAACTAATGATTATTTGTAGTCATGACATGAAGGAACCGGATGGACAGAGTAAAATGGGTTGCTTGATTTCTTTCAGCTCCAAACGCAGACTGAAACAAAACCTTTACATATAAATAAACTGAAATGATCGTATAGTGTTAATGCTTTCCATCATACCTGCAATGACACATGTGACATAGACTGCATCAGTTCACACTCTTCTTGAACTACTCTGAAGGATGCATAAATAATTGTAAAACAATTGAAAAATAAAATAACTGCCTGCCTCACATGTCTCTTTCATCACAGGGTGACATCATTACAACGGTTATGTATGAGCACACACACAACTTTAGTGAAGTAAAAAAACAGCTCAACTTCATTCTCTGTAAAACCAAAAAGAAAACTACTTCTACCATACTGCCACAGGCAGGGGCGGAGCTACACTCTCAGCACAGTGGGGGCGAAGCTTCATCATGGGTCCACCTGCTGCCAAGACCTATTAACCTAGATTACATAACCCCAGACTCACTCCGAAGGCCCACAGTATGTCTGCTGACAGACCAGCCATTCTATTAAATGTTTGTGCTTACACCAGAGGCGTCCATAGACTGAGTGCCTCCAGGAAGCATCCCAGCATAAAGCACAAGGGTGTAAGCCACAGTTAAAACAGTGAAGGCTACCAAAGCCTAAATGGACGGTTCAGTGTAAGCCCAAAAATTACGTCAAAACCCTGTGACACCACTTTGCACATGAGAGATGTAACCCTATTGCTGAGATTATAAACACTCAGCAAATCTTAAAAAAAATTCTATAAACCATTTAACGGCATTAAACCATGGTTATGCTGCGCGATCATGCACAGTAGATGCTGGTGCCAACAGGAAGTAGCCCTGTAGTAGTATTTCATTGGTCCAAAACTGGCTTCACTGCTCTCCATTCAAATCAGCGGGGTGACTTCTTCCAGTAATGTACTGTCTATGGTCAAGCAGCACAGAGCAGATGAACCGGGCAGGAAGTCAGACACACAAAACACCCGTTACACGACTTCCAATCGTATATCAACAATAAACACAGTTAAATCGAACAAAAAAGACACACTTTTACTACGTAGGCTACTTAATCATAGTAGAAGCACAAAAAAATCACCAAATCAACAAAATCTAAACATGTCGGCAAAGTCCGGCAGGTAAAACCCTCATATTCAGAAATGCTCCCCCTAGTTGTTGCTAGATGCACCCAAGATGCACCTCAAGATGAGAAACGAAAGCGATCCACAGCTTTGAAGAATGTAGTACAAGCACAAAAACGACAATTAAAAACAGCTACATGCTCCGCTGCTGAAATGCTTCCAGTGGAAGTTGACACAAATAAACCGCTGCGTACACGCAGCCTACGTCCGTACCTCAGAATTCCCATGATGCATGAGGGTGAAGGGAGTTTTGTTAAAATGTGCTAAAAAGTTTGCCATTTGTTTGAAATACATTTGTTGGTAATTCTCATTCTTGTGTGGTGATTTATCTTTAAAACTGTTCACATGACTGAAGGGACTGTTTCATTTGACAAGAGCTGCTGAATTCTCCCAGTGCCACATATCGTCCTACCGTTATTGTTTGTTCGTGTCCACTACAATTAATTGAGCTAAGCTTCATAGTCCGCATATTGGGCCCCCTAACAGCCAGGGCCCTGGGTCGGCAGCCCCCATGCGGCCACGCTACCTACACTTATGGCACGGGCTGTGCAGTGCGACCCTAATCAGGTGGTGGCACTTCAAAGAGACACAGTTGAGAATGTTGCTACGCTAAATTTTGCCATAACTACAAAACGCATTATAGTACGAACATTTGCTTGTAACATTACAACAAACTGACAATGATCTTCCAGAAGATAGTTATAGTACCACATATTAGCAACTGGAACTGCTTTTATTAGCAAAACAATCTGTAATCACACCAGTCTCTTTCAGCTCCAAACGCAGACTGAAAGAGAGCCTCTCGTGCACACACAGCACATAACAACAGAGGGGGTACACCAATCACATAGTCAACATGTTGACATGAAAAATAAAAAAAACAACAAATATAGCCTCTGAACTCAACTGCAAGCAATCTCACAGCAGGTTAAGACTGATATAATGTAATCATTGAAAACAATAAACAAAATTATACCAGTTCTACAAATGCCCCCCCCCCACCCTCTTCTAAGTAAATGGAAGATTCTGCCAACATTCAACATTATGTTGGGGCTGAAATAAATATATATAAATATAATAAATATAGCATATTTTAAATATGGTACGGGAATTGGGAGCCAGGATAACAGGTCAGCGGGGACATGTCATCATCAGCCCCACACTCAGACATTGGGTCCCAAGCCCCAATAACAACAAGCCCTTACGGCACAGAATCACTCAACATAAGGGCAAGTGACCCACAATTGAAGATCATAACTAAGCTGGACCCCCAAGTACAACGATTATGGACATTTAGCCAACCAAACCTCTTGCTTTGTAGTAGCACAGGTAGCCAATACAATCTGATTATTTCTAAAGCATCTAAATAATCTTTACAACAAAGATAATTATTGTGGCAGAAACACGGAGCAGCTCGTTGTTGAAACAGGTAAACTTGCGGACAGAGGAAGCTGTGCGTCATGCGTAAAACCCAACAGGGCTGTTTTAATCACCCATCTCTCTCTCTCTCTCTCTCTCTCTCTCAGCATCTCAAAAATAATTGCTTCCTGAATAAATAACAGCTGGTAGCTGATGAGTGAAAACCAAGATTAGTTTCACTGTGGACATTCTGTTTATGGACTCACCGTCGGACTTCGCTATAAAACAAATAGTAACTGATGTGAAAAAAAACAGGGTCACATCCATCAAAAGAAAGCGATGCTCATTTCAACAACAGGATACTGTTAATGTATCAGAATCAATCCAGTGATCATCCAGTGTTTCCCACAGAATGACAGTGTAACTGTGGCGGGGGGTGTGCGTGCATCGATATTGACTGCCAGCTGCCAGATATACAGCGTGCTAGCCTCGAAAATCCAGCTGCATTCCAACATTAACTTAGCTCTCCTTATTAGCTCTGCTCCTTGCATGCTGGCTAATAACTTTTTTAAACTGGGTCTCCGACACTGACAGCGCTGTGTTGGACAGATTTGTGCAGCGGAGCTCCAGGAGGGAGAAAGAGCGAGAGAGTTACGGTGAGAGAGAGAGAGACGAGCGAGATGAAGTGCTGCGCTCCGGCGCTCTGCAATCAGATAAGATTTTAAATAGGCTTAGTAAAAAAATTGCAAATCAGTCTGTGGCGGTCAGCCTTGATATTGTGGCCGCCAAAAAATAAATGAACGTATGGGAAACACTGGATCATCTGACTTAGATGTGACAGTGTGAAGTCTACGTTTGCTCTGCAGAGACTAAAGACGCTTTTAATGTGCCGTTAATGGAAAGTGAAAGTTTTTATTTGCCGGCTTGTTAAAGAGTAACGCAGGCAGCTTTCCAACACGGCCAGCAGTGCAATGTGTGCTCTCACTGATTTTAAGTTATATTATTAGAACATTAAAGCCTGAAACTGAAAAAGCATTTGCCTGATTTTCTTAATGTTGGCATCTGCCCAGCTCTGTGACTGTGATGAGCGCCCGACACCAGGGGCCGTATTACAGAAACTTCCTAACCGGCAGATCCTATCCTAACTGCTCGGTAACCATGGTTATAAGGGTTAGGAAATGATTTAGGAAAAAGGCCATTACAGATTAACAGTTCCTAAATCAATTTTCCTTTCCTAACTTCAGATAGGAAAAGTGTATTACAGAAGCATTCTAACTTCATAAAATCTTAAATAAACTCTCCTAACTTTAGGATAGCTGTTTAGCTCTCCTAACTTTTACTTTTCCACCAGGTAGTGTTTGCTAACTTGTTTAATCCACATTGTCGCTGTTTAATTGCTTTTACAAAATCAACAAAATGTCAACGGGCAGGACTTAAATGATTCTACCGATGTGTTTTATGACAAAACCCTCGTTAGTAGAAAGTCTGTCGGCGATGTAACGCTAGAGGCGTTATCGCCCATAACGTAAAGGCTTCATGTAACAAAATGATCTTAATGCAAGTCATTGATAGAAGGAGATCGCTAGAGACAAGAAATAGCCTAGGCTACATGGAAAAACATGATGACGTTAGCCCGCAGCCTTTATTAGCCTTTCCCGAGAAGAACTATGGGTTTCTGCCTTTCTGCCGGCGTCAGTGAGGGAGCTCAGGAGGAGCGACCAGCGGCTTTCCTCTGCTCGGTGGACACAAAAGTTGCCTTTCTCTTCGTATCACTTGTAAATGGACTGATCTTAACTTAAGACCTAAGATAGGAAGCTTTCTGTAATACGGCCCCAGGCACTCTTCTGCGTAACTGCGCGCGCAGACTGGATCATTTCGGTTAATGAAGCAAAATGCAGATTAAAGACTGGTTAAGTTTTAAAAGGTATGAATGGAAAATGTAGCGAAATTAAAAGTACATTACTGGCCTAAATAATATACCGGAGTAAAGAGTATAAATGTGTAGTTTTTAAAAGGTGTGAACGTGAAAAGGTGCCAATTAGCTACTTTTTAAATTTTATTTATTTATTTTTGCAAATTTGCGTTATTTGTAACAAGTTCCTATATGACCTATGTGATTTCTGTCCCGTTTCAACCTTTTATTTAGTCAATTTCTGATGTGAAGTGTGTGATTGATTGATTGACTATAGTCATTCAAACCGCTATGAGCCAACTCCGAAATCGCCAAAAAGTGAGGGGGACAAAACATAGATTTTGAAATAGATCAGGCCTAGCCCGGAACAATAGGAAGCCAAGACTGTCCCTTTTATATTTACCTTATGATAGGGAAGGGCTACAATTGCCAAATCTGGAATGATATTATTGGGGTGCTCAGTTGAGCACCATGCTGTTTTGGTTTTTGAAAGAGGATTTATATGCCCTGGTTAGAAATGGAAAAACTGTCCTCAAAAGGTTTTGCCATTGAATACCTACCTATACTCAGCATCTTTTAAAACGTTAAAGAAACATACTACTAATCCTTTTGTAAAGAACACTATTGTTGTTTGGCATGTAGTACAAAAAATGTTGATTGACTCCCCAGGATTGTCCTGTTTTCTG